>VXBJ01003849.1:1528017-1588157 GCA_013400055.1 Nycticryphes semicollaris
AGGAGATTATTCTTGGAAGCAAATATTACAGTTTTCTACGCTTCTCCGCTTTATTTTGATCCTGCTGAGGCAATGATCTCATTGAGGCCGTGGTGTTGGCCAGGGGCAAGCCCATTAGGCCACTGCAGCTGCAGCCTCCCGGAAATGAACACCTTGGGGGAGGTAGGGGGATGAGCCTGCCCACCCCTCCATGCTCCTATCAAGCTGTGAGTGGGGCAAGAACCAGACAACACAGCACCACCAAGCCCATGGGTGTGATGGTGGGACCTGGGGGCAGAGGGGCTGCAGCAGGACTCTCAAGGACACTGTGGCCTGAGTATCTTTCCCAGCAAGCATGGTGTCTTTATCATTAGCCCCACAATGTGCCAAGGCCATAGCTCCATTCAAGGAGTAGAGATTTGCTGTTGCAGTGATCTCCCAGCATAGTTCTGGCTCCTCGCAGTGGTCTGGCTGTCCATGAAAACATTGATGGCAGTGCTTAGGCATCAGCCTCACACAGGAGAAGCAATGGATCAGCATTTTCACTGGAGACCCTGATTGCATGAGGGGCTATGTAACGGACATTCCCATAAACATAGTATGATCTGGATCTGCCATTGCCCTAGAAAAAAACAAAAAGAAAAAGAAAAGAGGTACAAACCCTCATTGCAATGCATTGTGCAAGGCCAACATTTCTGCAAAGATAGAGGAAAGCAAAACTCCCTTTTCTCCCTTCACTCTGGTGTTAAGGGACACCATTCATGGACCTGACTTCCACTGCCTCTTGTCTCTCCATTGGCTTAAAGCCATAAGGTTTTCCTGCTTAGAAGTACCTCTGGGAGAAATGGTAAGTACAGCTGGATCCTGACAGTGATGTATATACACATACATGCACATGTGCATGTGCCTGGCTGTTCAGGGACATGGTTTCCTCTTGGAGGCTTTTTTCGTCATGTTCCCCTTCTTGTCCTCACCCTCTCACATGAGATGTGTGATGTGACAGGACAGCCACTTCACAGTGACAACCGCTTCATATCAGCTCCCCTTCTCCCATTTTAACTTAAAAGCTCTTAAAATACTTAGTTGGGTGAGGAAAAAAAAAAAAAGGATGGTTTTGTGTAAGAAACACAAAATTCAGCCTGTAACTAAAGGAGTAATTGTACATGTGCCATTTGCACATGACCTAACCCAGAGTTTCTCTGTGTTGCCAAAACAGTCTTTGCTGTGACTGATGTTCTCAGCTGCTGTTTTGTTTCCTTAAAAATCTGAGCCCGGACAACACTTTTCAGTCCATTTGGGAGCTGCCAAGGTTCAATTTAAGAAAAGCCTGGAAACTAGTTAGTGTGGGGGGATTGTTGCTGTTGTTTAAACATCTTTGGGACAATATTTTGAATGCATTTAGAAATCCAAGGGGTTAGAGCAGGTAGGTGCCATGGGTATTTTTCAAGAAAACCTGCACTTCTTATCTGTGTATCACAACCTTTAAGTATTTCTGAAAATCCATCCCTAAGTTGTGGGCTGAATGAAAGCAGAGTTGTCATGACAAGCATTGGCAGAGCTCGCAGTGATGGTCTGGTGCAGCACCATGAAGCACGCCAGCAAAATCATTTCCCTTTGGAGTTGCACTGCTGACTTTACTTTGGCTTGCCAGGATGAAGCACCACACCAAGGCAGGCAGAGAGCAAGAAACTGTGAGGAAGGCTTTTATTGATAATCTGGAAGGGGAAAAGTGTTTTGGGTCAGATCAGAGCTGTTGCGTTCCCTGGCATAAGGCTAGACAGGAAGGGCAACTGCATATTTTTAAAGATAAACAATGAGTTCACCAATTAAGCTGGTGCCTTAGCAGAGCAAGCACAGCTGTGTGTAGGTGGTGGCTTGAGAGCAGCATGGAGATCCCTGCAAGGGGAGGGGGGAGCCTTCCTCTCATTGCTGTTTTCCTGATCTCACTGTGAAAGGAGGGCAGGTCTCTCTGCCCGGCAGGCTCACTCCTCCCAAGCCTGCAGCATGGTCGCTCTATGCCACCACACGAAAAATATGAGAGCCTCTCTGGTTGCTGGATCCATGGATTGCTACCAAAGCTGCTATGCTTGGCAGTCTCTCTTTCCTCCTGCTTAGTACCTGTGCTCATACAGCTATATTCCCAGATCCCATTCCATTTGCTATGTCCCACTGAGGCATAGCTCCTGGTGATGCCTTCCCTTCACTTCTTTTACGGTAAGGGTCAGCAGCCCCTTATGTGCCTCAGCTTACTCTCTTTTTTAGAGCAAAAGCTCTCACGCCCCGAACCCCTGAGAACTGCAGACAAACTGTAGTTTCCAGTTCAGAGCACGCACAGACTCTTGAAAAGCCTCCCTGGCTGTTTGTCTGGGGTTTTGTTTGGAGGAGGCTCTTGGGATGTCAGGGAGCATGAGAGGAAATACAATGTCCCCAGGTGTTACATGAGGAGTCCTGAGTTGGGCTGCATGCTCAGGATGCACTCTGCAAAATGGAAAACAATTTGGAAATTATTAGCATTCCCAAAGGCCAAAATCCTGGACTCAGCACCAGTGAACAGCTGCCAAGCTGTGCACTGAGGGGAAGGAGTCTTGCTACTGAGTGGAAGAGAAATTGTTTCACCACCATTAGGTCAGCCCAGGGATGCGGGAGAAAACCAGGTGCCCTATTTAAGCACTGGCAGCAAGATTTTTACATCATGGAAGGGGAAGCACTGAATCAGATCACAGCACTTCTGTCTGAGCCTCGGCCTCTGAGAGCACCTCCAGGTCAGCACATCTCCAGCCACTTTTTGCACAGGGATGAATTACCTCTGATGTCCCTCAGCCGTAGGCTTTTCCCCAGTCTGAACTGCAAAGATGCTGTGAGACACATCCTGCTCTTCTTGCTAAGGAAAGGCAAAGTTTCCCTGTGAAGTTTCCTTGAAAGCTGAGAGGCAGGGGTAGACACAAGCTCTCCCTCCCATAAACTCTTCAGGGCAAAGCGAACAGAGTGTGACATCCCATGCATGAAACCCATGGAGCATGTGTCAGAGGATGACTCTGCTAAACAGCATCTTTTTCAGCAAAGAAACTAAGCCTTGTGCCACCTGCAGGTCTCCCAGAAGAGCACTGGCAAGAGGCAGGATGGGGGAGCACTTGCGGGCATTTGGAAGGAGCAGGCAGGAGGGCACCCTGACTGCCGGGAGAAGGGAAACTGTGAAGCCTGGGAAGAGAAATGGGCTTGTAGAAACACAGTCGCACAGGCTTCAGGGACGCATGGTGGGGAAAAGAAAGGGGTTGTTGAAAGAAAAAGGAGTCAAGTCAGCAAACAGCAAGCAGTACAGAACAAAAACATCCAAACCTCTCCTCTTCTCAGGGTGCAGGCAAGCTGGAGAGGGGTTGCAAAGTTGCCCTGGTTTAGACATTTCTGGCATGAGTATTTTCCTGTTACCAGTGTCCTGTTGTCTGACCAAGGGGAAGGGGGTGAGAATGCAGCCCCCATGAAGAGCACAGGCCCTTTTGTTTACCTGGCTGCTGCTGGGCCAGCTGATTTTGTGCATGGAGGCAGGCAGGCTGCAGGAAACTGGGAGGAACAATGAAGTTCTGCTTTACTGGTGCAACAGCTTGACGAGTGACGGAGAGGAAACATTTCAATGACAAGGGCAGGGTGAGCCACAGGCCAGAGGGCACATTTGTCATGCTGTGTGGACTTTTTGGTGTCAGCACTGCACTTGCACAATAAAAATCAGCACAGGGCAGTGCTTGGTTGGTGGGGTCAGCACCTCTCAGCAGGGAGGTAGGAGGTCCCAGTTTGAGAATCAGAGAAGACTACACGGAAAAAAAAGCCTTAGGAGCTGTCCCTGAGAAGGGAGCAGCAGCCCCTGTGAGAGGTGGTATTTCTATCTCCTTGTGCAAATCTGAGCTGGAGATAGCCTAGCCCCAGAAGTCATCTTCTAGCAGAGGGAAGAAGGCAATGCCAAAGCCCCATTGTAGGTCTGGAGGCGGGTTCAGTGCCTGTCTGAAAATCTGACTCATGCTGAGGCATTTCAGGGGGAAATAAATGCTTTACAAACTCTAGCCTGAATTCCCCACCCAGCTCAGAGAGGTATTATGGGGGTGAAATCGTTGGGGTTTATGAAGTGCTTCAAAGATAAAAAGAGATATTTAGTTTTACTGGGACAAAATCTGAGGCCCACACTGATTTTTTCCCCGAGCTGACAGACACAAATCTCACACTGGGGGTTTAGCATATGCCACTTTTAAGCAGTGCAGAGAGCTGTACACACACACACACCCAACTTCCCATGCCCACCCCCCTGCTGCAGCCCTGTGCCCTGCCAGCTCTCCCATCACAACTCTTTCCCGGGCTGGCTGTAAGCCAGAGCACTGAGATGGTCCGACTTAAAACACTGCAGAACTGCAGCCCCAATAAAAAAACACAGGGGGGAAACCAGGAGACGAAGAGAAGGCTACACACGAGAGAGGAAAGACTGGCACGAGGTTTGTATACTTGTTTATATTATCCCAGCCATTTAGGATACACATTGAAGTAGCCTCTGAAACTTACTTTTGGCTGTGGTTCCTGTTGTGCTCAGACCTGTATCAACACAAGCCATACCCTGCCTGGTGCCTGCCTGCTTGTAAGTGGTAGAGGAGGCAATGATGGATATGTACATGGATACATGAGGGAGTGAAGAAAAAAGCACCTGTCAAAAAGGAAAACCAGGGGCCTAGAGCACCTTAGCATTGTCAAATTTCCTACAGATATTGCAAAGGAGAGGAGTTTTAAATTGCTTTCACACACCCCTGCCTGCTTGAGTGCACAAAGAAGACAGAAGTGGTTCAGAAAAACTGGCTGATATTATATTCTGTATGTGGCCTCCTGCCTTATTTGCAGTTTGCCGTGTAAGCAGTGTTGCCAAGCAGGAGCTATTCATTTCCTCCCATCTTTCTATGGGACTCATCACTATGACATGGGAGGACTTCAGACATCAATTAAATTTTTTCCAGAACAACTCTGTGAGGCTGAGGAAGGGGAAACAAGAGGAAAAGCTGAGTGGTTCTGAGGCCTCATCTCTGCTGCAAACCAAGCTCAAGTTAGGTACACAGAAAACAAGGAACTGGGATAATCTTTGAGTTAAGTGACTCACACAGCTTTGTGAGGGCATCTTTTGGCAAAGGCTGGACTAATATCTAGTGCTCCTGGGCAGTATTCAGATCAGTTACCACCCATGAAATTGTTCCCTCTCCTCCCAGCGCCCCTTCCCTCATTCATTCACTACACAGCTTCTTCACCAAAAGACACTCCCTCTCTGCCCAACCATGATGCATCTACAAGGTGTCCATAAATGATGTGCTACAGAGACTGAATAAATGTCTCTAATGACTGTATGCATTTGATGAGCAAAGCAAAAGGAAAAAATGCGTTCACATAAGGACCTTCTAGACTTCGAATACCTGGAATTTATGCCTCATATTCCTTTATCTGTACTGAGGGATGTATGTAGGGAACGTGTGTTGGGGAACATTTGCAGTGGAGTGTACAATCTTTTTAGTTTTTCCACCTTCCCTGCTCCTTTTCCTACACAATTCTACTTGCCCGTTTTGCTTGGAGTTGGGCAGCACCCTCCCAGCCTCACATTGCCCGCATCCAGCAGTGACACCCGTGAAGTTTTAGCTATGCGACTAGGGGACATCTCCCTGCTCCTGAGGTGAAGAGGTTCAGTACAGCTTGCATTGCTCACCAAAGCTTTCTCCTGCTCCTGGGCAGGCTTTGCCTTTGAGGAGTCATCTGTGGCATGTGCCACTGAATTGTGCCCAGCTACTGTTGGCCATGGACCAACACCACACCAAGGATCATGTAAATTATTTGTCTGTAGATGATCAAAAGCTGGGATTTGAGCTCGCATCCTCGCCTTGTTTCATACACTAGCATAAATGTAGCTGGAGAGGCCAGGGGAGTCAAGCTTCTCATTTCTAGTGACAATAACCCAAAGAAGGATGCTACCGGAGAGGTAAGCAGGAGGATATCTGCCACAGCCCAGCCCCCTGTTTCCTCTTGCAGGACTGAGGACATGCTGTGGTCTGTGAGGCACCACAGTGTCTTGCGAGTCCTTCCAGAGCCTCAGAGGTGCAGCAGCTCCACACCAAAACCTGTTGTGTGGGAGCTGTGCACCATCTGCCCCAGTGGGTCTACACTGAGCAGGGCAGGGACTCAGCGTGGGGCATAATGGTGGCGGTAAGGCAGCCAGAAGTTTTGGGGGAGGAAAGGGTTTGTTGCTGCTTGCCAGAGCTGCTGTGAGCACAGATCCACCACCGCGGGAATATCATGCTCTCACTGGGCCGGACTCTGCCCACAGCTAACAGTCTTTAATGAGCTTCATCAAACTGACATTATGGTCAAATTGAGGCAGCTTTTTATGGGAATCATGAAATGAAAATTGTCCCTGACAAAAGACAACCCCTGCTGCAGGTTTCAGGTTTGACTTTGAACTGTGCTTCTGTGGGTTCTTTAAACTAAACCAAAAATAGGTAATTTTTAAGTGGAACATTTTTGCTTGGCTATGCTCTTTTGGGTTTTGGGTTCCTTTTCCAAAAACAGATAAGATTTTTTGGCTGAAACTCTCCTTCACTGTGGAAAGGACATGGGGGCATTGAAAATTTCAGGACGTAAAACCTCATAGCATTTGTTGAAATTGTAATCCACAGACAAAAAGGGCTTATACCATGAAGCATGGAGTGGTTTCAACAGTAAATGATGCTACCAGATCAGCTTGCAATATGCCTAAAATGTATTTTATAAAGCCTCATATATTCAGAGTTTCTAGAGTACTAATGTACTTCACCCTTCAGAGAAGTGTGTGTGCTTCTGGCAGGAGAGGAAGCAAGAGCTAGGAGAAAAGTATGTGAAAGAAGAACTATATGCCTTCTTGCTTTTCAGTCAGCCAGCTCTCCCTAGTCCCTGCAGCTGCCAAGAACTTTTGTATGACAAAAGCAATAACACAAAAACCTGTTAAATATAGATTCTACTGAATTTAAATTGAGGAGAAGCATCTATAGTAATCAAAGTTTGGTAGATGTGTCTTGAATATGGCATTGTTCTTAACTATTGAGCTATGCACACCTGCAGCAAATACATTAAAACAAAGTTTTCCAGCATACTGTTGTTTGCTAAGTGAAACAGCTTTGTGTGGTTTTGCCTTTTACAAACTCAACACTGAAACTTTACCAGTTCTGTCTCCAGCCTTCTACTTCCCAAGATGCCAGTTATGATCTTCATATATCTTATAATCTTCAGCACATTCCAGATTATTTTGTGCTCTTTCTTTAACTAAACTTTACAAGAAGGGGTACAACAGCTTATCAAGATGCTCGTGAGCTGTGACCATACAGGCAGAAAACTAGAGCTGAATAGATCAGAGAAAAGGCAGAGAAGAGGCAAACAGCAGCTACAGACAATACTCAAGGAAGAGCTGTGTGCATACTTGTAAACCTTTCCTGGGGCTTTGCAAAGACCACCACGATGTGCTGAGGATCTCCAGCAGCTCTGTGTCATCTCCACACCAGGGGCAGCTCATGGATGTGCTGGAAGACAGAGGGATGGAAAACCTCTGCAGGATGGTGTGCCTCCTCTACCCACCTGAAAGTTGAAGCACAAACTCTTTGCTCCCCCCAGGGAGGAGAGGAGAGTGACTGCGCTTTTCTCCTGCTGCCATGGCCATATCTCCTGGCGATAACCTTGCTCTCACCTTTGATCTCAAAAATCCAAATATCTGGTGCAGGGTTGTTCCCTGTGCCACTAAGCTGTGTGCTCCTGCAATATCCATCTGGGACAAACAGCACCTTTGTCTGTATCTACACAGACATGACCACAGTTTAGTGTGCAAATTCCTGACCCAGGACTAATTTAACTTGGTTTCAGCAGTGCTAATTGTGTTGCTGCTGTGGCAGAGAGCTTGGTGCTGGCCAGATCAGCCCATAGGGAAGTTTGTTGCACGACAGCAATGCAGATACACTCTTACTTTAGGAGTAACCCATAAATACATTTCAGGGAAAAAACAAAACAAAACAAAACAAAACAAAAAACGAAAACCAGAAGTACAATATGATAAAAACCCAAAGGTTTACAGTGAGGCATTCTCTCCATAAAGGTCCCGCAACAGCTCAAGATAGCATGACAGGCATGTGAACCTGACAGTAACCCTGTCATTTCTTCCATTGACAGGGTTACTGTGCAGAAAATACATGGAGTGAAAACGGTGAAGAAATGCTCTCGGTAAAAAAAACTGATCCGAGAATACCCAGGCCTGAAGCCAGATTTAAATTCATGGCTCACTTCTCTGGATGGTCCTGGGTATGGAAAGGCTTGACTTTGGTCCCTCCCTTGTTTTTTTCAGTCTTTGTGGCTGACAGTAACAGCATTGCCTGGGTGCTGATAGAAGCATACACGTACCTCCATATATGGACTCTTCACTTAGAAAAGAGTTCCCTCACCTTAGTCTGTGACTGCGGTGGATCTGATTTTGGCCACCCTGCAAACTGCCAGGCATCACAGTTATTTCTGGAGCTCTCTCCTGTGATGGGACTCGGGCATAAGCCTTTACCCTGCAGCATGGGAGGAGAAAGTGGGTCCTGGAGGGTGACCTTGCCTGTCTGATTCCTGGCCCTGAACCTACCACACAGGTGGGTCAGGGAGGGCAGCGGGGATGTCTTGACGGATGTGTTGATGGTCTGCAGCAGTCAGCAATGCTGAGCTTGACAGCTGGGCTTGGTAGCAGGGCTGAGCATAGGGGAAAGCCGTTACCACCTGGTCAAGTACAGCTGCAGAATAGGTTCTCAGAGGCAACTAGGGAGCAGACTGTGCCCTGGGGCACTTTCTCATGCTGAATAGCACCTTATTTGCCCCACAGCCAGGGGGAATCAGGAACATTGCTTAAGGGAGGAAGGAAGAATGAACCAGAGCAATGCCTTCAGTGCCTTCTTTCAGCCTAACATCCTATTTCTATAATATCCACACAGCAGACTTTTCACATGTGATTGCCTCCATCTGCCTGCCAGATCATCTTTTATGTTGTATCCATATGGGCTAACAATGTGGGATTCATGAGAAGATCTGATGGGCAATGCAGAGATATGGTAACTGCATACAAGTATATCATGGTGGCAGTGTGAGGAACAGTGAAAGTCTCTGCTGTGCTGAGTGGGGAACCAGTACAACAGTATAATTTGGTGTTTCCAGGTTTTTTACAGGGATTGTTGACAAGCTTGTGCTGAGCTGTGTTGTTAACCTGTTCGGATGTACTTATTGAGGAGAAATATGAAGTCAAAGACTAGCACAGTTGTAATTTGTCTGATTTCTGTTTCTGGTTCCTGAAAATGAAGGAACTGAAATTTTTGTTCACGAGTACCCAGTTTATGGTACCTGTCCACCTCCAGTGCTGCAAAGCTTCATATATATACTTCTGTCATGGACACTGCAGGGCAGTGATGTGTGCAAAGTACAGAATTTTTCATCAGATAAAAGCAAAGGTGATGATCCCACTGCTCTCCTTTATGATGATCCTGCTTCCTGAGTCCCTTAGAAAAAAACTAGAAAGAAAAAGTTGTTTGCAGTTGCCATCACTGAACACAAAGAGAAGGTGTGGCAGAGAGTGGGCCAAGTCACCCAAGACAAAATGCCATTGCAGTCATCAGTGGTGGAGATGAACACTCAGCTTTTGTTTCTTGTCCTGAAGTCAGGAATAAAATTATCTGAAGGAGGCTCCCAGGGTGGCTCTCAGCGGAAAGTTCCTCTGAAGAGCAAAAGCAATGAATGACAGTATCAAACATATCCATGGTCTCTTTCAGAGCTGGCTAAATGCTGAAAAGCAGGTGGCAGGTTCAGATCCTTTCCCGACTGTGATCCCTTAATGCCTTCCTTCTCCTTTTTGTTCTCTCCTGTCTGTCCACCCATATTTCCTGCAGGGTAACACGAGGGGCACAGCGTGGTGTTACTCCTCTTGAAACCTGGCTGCCAAAGGCCATGATTAACCGACAGCCCCATCCTAGTGGAACATTTGACTTTGTTGACTATTAACAGCATGTTATGCAAGGAATAAAATCCTGCCTCCTGGGACCAAGATCCTGTGCCTATAAAAGAGTACAGTCAGTGAGGGTGTCTCCTGCCATACAAGTGTGACTTGGCTGACCTGTGGATATTTCTGAGGTGCAGCTGGATGTTGAGCCAGCCAAATAGTGAGAGTCACTTTCCTTTTGTTTTGCTTCATTTCAGAAAAGAAAGAATTGCAAAGACATACCAAATGCTTGGAGCTGTTGTTGCACTGACATTTTGTTTCACAAAGCAATATGAAATGATGGGCTCCTCCCTAGTGCCAGGCCTTTAAAAGCCATGGGACTGGAAATTTATGTGACTCTTAACCCCTCATGTTGTTACAGACTGCGACCCCGGATAGTTTAATAAGGCTTTCAAACAGCAGGTCCCCTCTCAGCTCCATCACAAGGCTGCTCAGGGGAGATAAGGAGGCAGGATTCAGTCCCAGGTCTCACAGGTGCTGTCAATGGCAGGCAGCTGCAGTTGCTGCCCTTGGGGCTGCCTGGCCGCTGGGGAGGCAGAGCTTGGCTTTGCCAGGGCAGTGCTTGTTTCTCTCCCAGCTCAGCTCCAGTCAGCTCCAACCACCAGTGTGCTCTCAAAACTAGATGAGCTGTCAGCTCAGAGCTAACCCAGCTCTTACATAGGTTACATAGGTTGGGGATCCTTTGGCAGACCTTGCTTTGCAGGATAATCTTGGCCAAGTCTAGTTTAGCACCTTTTTTGCAGTGTTAATTGCTGGTTTGAATCTATCAAGCTATTCAGTTATCTTTGCAAAGAAGAGGGCTAGAATTGTACTGTTATTTGTCTCTTGTATGTTTTTCAGTGGAAGTCAGATGCCTTTTTTCTGGCATTTGATATTAAATACATTTAACAAGGTGTTCCCTTTCTCTGTCCTACATGGTGTTCTTTGCAGCACAGCCCCTTCACCTTCCTGCCTGCTCACAGGTCGACAGCAGGGAAGACCACATCACCCAAATGGCACAGGAGGAGGAACAGGGCTTTGTGTTTCTCACTGCAAAGCCTGGGGCTTTGGCATTACTGTGCCTTTTCTCTGCTCCTGGTTTGAACATTTTCCTTCCTCCCCAGCTTCAGTAGAAACCAGTGTTGCCTCCCATGGGGCAAACCAGCCTCACTTAAATCAGTCACAAAGAGCCTTGCACAACAATCCCAAGGTACAATGCGGAGTTGTGGGGAGGGAGGGCTGAGCTTCACAAGAAGTAAAGATCTGAGTGGGTTGCTGTGGAAGAAGAACACCAAGTGCAATGATTTAAGGAGAAAAGCTGTGTTCTGGCCGGTGATCTGAGCTCAGGCAGTCTGTCACTGGGGCGAAGGACCACCATATGACCAAAATCAATGTTCTAGATTTTGTGATGCAGTTATTGAGATTAAGATGACTGGATTTGTCCATTGGAGTGTACAGGACGAAACATATGGTACTAAACAAGCCAGCAAAATAACCAAGGGGCTGCTATATGAAGGGATTTGTATGTAAACATAGTGGGGCAAGGCAAAAGCCGTGCTCCTGTAAGTTAATTTAGCTGCATTTGCTGTAATGACAATGTAATTATAGGAGTGCAATTCAGGAGATTTATCTTTTTAATTAGTAAACTCCCATGTCCTTCAAAAATCTCCTTTCACAGCTACGGAGCCACCTGCGTCAAAGTGCAGCGGGGAGCCCTCGCTTACTCACGGCTCCTGCGCTCTGACTCGCCCCACGCTGCAGAACTGCCACAGCTCCGAGCAGATGGTCCCACATCAAACACTTCCTTCCCATGTCACTTACTATTAATTAATTGGAACATTGTTAGTGTGCATCATAATTTCCTTGGACATTTTCCTCATGTCAGTATATTTCCTTTCAGTGACACCTTAAATACATATACATACAAACCTATATTGCCTGACAGTGGAAGTTTCCTAATGGTTATTTCAGATGAAAATAATTTTACTTTTTTTCCCTGAGAAAACTCAGAGCATTAGCAACACTCTCTGAGCCTGCTATGCAGGAGCAAGCCAAACTCTAGGAGCTATGCCAAGAGCCAGAGCCCACCCCTATAAAAGATGAGTTGTGCCCAAGCAATACGTCCCTCCTCTCACAGAGAAGCAGACGCTGTCAGAGGGACACCATCATTCATATGCATGGGAAGCCAGGAGACACACAGTCTATCTGAGTCCTGTCCTGGCCATTTTTTTGTGACCCTGTATGTGCTTACTCCTCTCACTGCAGTCAGTTTAGCTGCATTGTGTGGGAACTGCTGAAAGAAAAGCCTAACTAACCCCTCAGAAGTAGCATAATGTTATCACTGCATTTTTAAATAATTGCTATAAACTTTTCTTATCCTGGAGTTCCAAAAGAGTAAGGGTTTGTGACCTCATCTTTGCTGTGTTTCTGGTAGCACTCATACTGGAGGCACTGGCCAGGGCCCCGGTGAAGCCAGCAGGGACTTTGTGTGCAGGTGGTGAAGGATCCAACTTGGTGCCTCTGTCACAAGAAGCTAACAACAGGGATGACATAAAGCTTGGCACTGATGTAGAATTGCCTTAGTTAAAATCATGATGCTGCTGTTTTCCTTCTCTTTAAGTGACAGGAGGGGAAGAGGGAGCTCCGCTGTGCACAGAAGTCCAAAGAGACCCTGCAAAGGGTCTGTTCCAGGGCAAAGCAGCACTTGCCTGCCCTCGGGGAGCAGAGGCCTTGACACCTTGCATAAGGCACGCTTTGTCCCCATGCCTCTGCTCCCTCGGGAGACCTCGGGGCTGAGCAGATGTGTGGGTTCAGGTTCATCTCTTCCCTGCTGGCAGCTGTAGGGTGGCAGGGAAGGTGGGCAGCCACTGGCACCCTGCAGCTCCCTGTGTGACAGCTAAAGCCCCTTTTCCCACATTGCCAGGAAAACCACCCAGAATGGAAGGTGGGGAAAAGTATATGAGCTGGAGTGACTGAAGCGGGTGCTTCCCTCAGCTTCACCAGTTGCCAGTGTGTCTGTGCCCTTACCACCAGCTGCAGCCAAAAAAGAAACATTTACAAATGCTTCCTGACATCTGTACTTCCACCAGGGCATTGGTGGAGGTGTCCTACAGGTGCCAACCTGCTGACAGCAGCCAGCCCTTGGGAGCCTCTTGGGGAAAAAACACCACTTAGGTGTTGCTGGCACTCGGGCAGTCCCTGGACTGGCAGTATAAGAGCACAAAAAGCTGTAAAGATGAAGACATTGCAGGAAAAAATACATTCCCCAGAGCAAATCGACTTTCAAGAAAAACCTACAAACCTCGACACACAGAGACTATACCACAGAAAATGCAAATGACAAATCAGACCAGAAAGGTCTTTTATTTTTCTTCTTGCAATGTTTTTACTTATGGCGGAGATCTCAAGGCAAGCAGAACTAACAACGCAAAAGATTATGAAGAATGAGCATATTAGAGTATGCCAAAAGAGAAATATTATTTCTTAGACGATGTAAGATTTTTCACTCCTGCTGAGTTCAGCACCGTTTTCAGCACGAGATTACCCCTAAAAGTGATCACACAGAGCTGCATGATAACAAAGGGTGGGTGGTCTAACCCACTAATTTATCCCCTTCATGAATCTCAAAGCCATTTGCAAGAGGAGTGCGCGGATGAATGGACGAATTAAATCTTGCATAAGCTTTGGGAGGTGGAGACAGGCAATGCTATTTGCCCATTTTGAAGGTAGCAATTAAAGAATAGCCTGTCAGTCATGGTTTGTTTCAAAGGTGTCAACAAGCAGGAGCAGAGGAAACCTAGCTAACCTAACACGGCTCTTTCTCTCCATGGTGCATAAAGCAAGCTGAGAGCAACTAACTCAGACGAATCCAACTCCAGTCATTTTTGTCTGATTTTGGGTCATGTCCCAAAACAGCAGACAAGACAAGAAAAAGCTGAGCTCATAAATGCCCCTTTCAGTTTTGATTAGAAAAGATGCTCTTCTAGACCTGACAATGACAACTATATATGAAGTGACCAAGGGCAACCAGTGTCTGTAATTCAATAGATCTGCTCCTTGGGTCAAACCAGCTTACCAGCCTGGTGGGAGCTGCTGACCCAGATGCATCTGTGGTCCATCCACCACTGTCACTTGTAGCTGTCCCAGCTGTGTGCTGTATCCCTTGCTCACGTATTGTCAGCACCAGCATCAGGTCACTCCCTGAACCATGTGGGAGCACAAGCTGGAGGAGAAGACATGCAAGAGACAGCCAGTACCTTCAACTTCTGCATCATGATATCAAAAGAGGTGGTATCACAAGTTTCTTCTTGGACTGAAGTCCACAGATCAATGATGGAGGAGGTAAGTAGGGAGGCAAAGCAGAGACAGAGCCCAGGGCTACACTTCTTAGTTGACAAACTTTTTGGTTTGTGTGTGCTTTAAGAGTTGCTGTTTCCACCCCTCCTACCCCCTTCCCCTCCACACACTCCCCCCCCACCCCTGACCTCACCCCCATTATTACTAGGACATGAATATACCTTTCGTCAGAAATGGACAATGCTATGCCTGAGTTAGCCATAAACATCTGCTGCCTGACCATCAGTTATTTGATGATGATATATAAAACTATATTTGAGCTATAGTCTGTGACTACTGTGTGTTTTTAAAAAGGTCTTTAAACCAAATCCTGTTTAAATTTGGTGTGCTTTTGAAACAGATGGGAATCTAAATTTTGTCTCCCTTTTCAAAGTTTATTTAAATGGGAATTGCATTAATAAAATGCTGTTTTGGGGCAGTACCATGCCTTGTGGTTAATTCTAAGAAAGTCCCAGTGAGCAAATATTTATTTTAAATGTGAAATTCCTGAGTTCTGTGTACCTCTAGTAGCTAGAAGGATTTATAGTATACTGGATCACTGCATGACACTGAGAAAGGCATTATTCATTGCTTCCAAAAAGGCTATTAAAAATATCCCATAAGAAGATAAGTTGCTTAGAAGGTGTCTGTGCAGCAGAAGATTAAACATACCTGAGCCAGACAATGTTTCATGGTTAGACGAACCAGGCACTGCCTCTTCTCTTCATAAACCTCAATCCACTATATCATTTCTTTAATGTGCTCTACCTGGCTTCCTGCTGAGGTTGATCTATGTGCTTTGTAGAAGCAGAAGCTGATGTTATTCTGGGGAAGGGAAGAGGAAATAGAACTTCAGCTGATTGTGTAATTTTCATCCAAAAATTTTTGAAGACTGAGCACCTTCGGGTTTTTTTTTAAAGAAATTGTGGCTTTTTCTCTTTACTTTTACTGAGAATGTGATAAATATACCTCTTCTAAGCTATATTTTGCATGAAGAGGATATATTGAAGGATAAAACCCAATGAACCAAATTTGCTTCTGGGAAGGTTGTGTGTAAGTCCAGGAAAGTATGTGAAGATAAAATACACCTGTGGTCAAATTATCTGGTGAGAGGATTGATGTGCTTACTGAAATCAATGAAGCAGCCTTTTACAGCAGGAGAGGCTGTGGTCTGCAGGCTGCTAAGTGAATCATACAGCTATTTGCAAGTGGTGAAGCAGAGGAGCTCCATTGCCAGAGTACTGCAGTTGCTTTTACCTTGACACTGTACTTGGTGGGAACCAGAGAAACATGGTGGTCAGTCAGTCCTCTGTGGTTTGCACCATCCTCCTGTCAACTGGGAGCAGACCAGGTTCAATAAAACAGCAGTATGGAGAGGTGCTGGGGGAGTTTAGTGACTTGGCCAAGGTTACACAGGTGAGAAGTGGCAGAGCTCAGGCTGTCCACATCTAGCATCTGCCCCTTAGCCACAAACCTCACTGTCATCACCAGTGCTCTGTAGCTCAAGGCAGGCAGATTATAGGACTGAGGTTCAAGCCTGCAGGCCTCCAAGAGTTAAAGTTCTTAATGGCTTTAATGGGATTAAGTCAATAGTGCCAAACTCTTTCCTCAGTCTTTTTTATCCGTGTAATTTAAAATGAAAATTATGAAAATAAACATATTTGTCTAAAAAAGAAGTCCAGGCCTGTGGAACAGAAGGAAGTGGGAGGAACCGTAAACATTCACAGTGCTTTAGTTTATAAGGCAAGGCTAGAGACTTGTTCCTAGACTCTGTTTATGGTCAATGTCAAGAGGATTGAGGTTCAGCCTGCAGCTAGAAGGTGTGATCACTCTGCAGCAGGTCAGGTTGCAGCACTATGCCATGTCCATGAGACACATTCACAGCACATACTGCATCTTCCTGAAAAGGTTTCTTCCCTTCCCTGTCCCTGCATGCAGAGCAGTCTTTGGGAGTTTAGGGATCTAGGTTTAGGTAGGACACAGCTCTCAGATTTATTAATCATTGTTATTCCTGTGTATCTTACCACCAAACTAATAGTCTTTCCAGGCCACTTCCATCCACACCAGGCTGTAAAGAAAACTATAGTNCTCCCTCTTCCTTCCCTTCCCTTCCCTTCCCTTCCCTTCCCTTCCCTTCCCTGTCCCTGCATGCAGAGCAGTCTTTGGGAGTTTAGGGATCTAGGTTTAGGTAGGACACAGCTCTCAGATTTATTAATCATTGTTATTCCTGTGTATCTTACCACCAAACTAATAGTCTTTCCAGGCCACTTCCATCCACACCAGGCTGTAAAGAAAACTATAGTTGTTTTGGCCACTGTGATTAAAGCACCTGTGTGAGCAAAGGCACAGGCTTCTGCCAGCCTTGCCAATCCTGCACAGGGTAGTCCTGGTGCAAATCTGTTAGACTTCTATACACCCTCCATTTTAGGTGCTCTCTTTAACTTACCTCCCCCTTCAATAACACGGGGCAAACAGGTTCCATTTGTAACAAGTATTTCCACCCAGGGTTGGAAAGTTATCATACTAAGGCTACTTTTCAAATGAAAATTGATTTCTTCTTTTGGTGGGGAAGGGGGTGAGGAGTGAGGAAGAAGAGCAGATGCCAAAGAAACAGAGAATGATGGGCAGGTGGTAGATAAGGGAAGCAGTGAAGTGGAAATGAAAGCTTCCATATCATTGCAAACAGATAAATTCATGCACTGCACTAGGATGTCACAGGCTGTAATCATAAAAAGAATCAAAGATACATAATAGCACCATTACTGGAAAATATGAGAAAGACTTGAAAGATAAGGTATCATCAAAACTCTCTTACACTGAATATTTTGCCTCATTTTGCCTCTGTTTTGTGCAAAAATAGGCAAGGAAATTGTTCTTTCTGCCCCCTATTATAGGCAAGTTATTGCCCTTTCTCCACATATCCTCTGGTTTAAAGCACAAATAAAGGCAGTACCTAAGATAAAACTATGTGACAAATGAAGTCATAAAACACCATACCAAAAGTCCAATATTAGAAGAACATTTAGGTTTTCAGGTCTGCAAAGCCAGCTGCTGCAGGGAAATGATGGCAATAAAGTTGCCCTTGGAGTTTTCACAACAGTAACCTTGTGTGTGTGTGTGTGCACATGTGCGTGTGTGTACCTGCCATTACAACCCAGACTTCTTTCACTGCACCCTCACATAATTGCTTTGTCAGGACCTTTCCCTCTTCCTTTGGAAGGATGGATGCTGTGCAGCAAACAGTGTACCTGCTCTGGTTTTCTTTCTAGCCTTATTATTAAATGCATAGCCCAGTGTTTCATGAAATGCCCATATCAGTCATCAGGAACTTCCTATGCAACCCTGAGCATGCTTCAAGTCATGTCCTCTATTTTTATCTTGAGGGTTTCTGTCCTTCTTCCTGCAGAACCTGAGTAAACTTAAAGAGCTGCGTATGTAAGCCTGTTTTCCCCATTTTCTAGCCACAGAGCCAAAGCAGAGAGAGGAAGCAACTTGCTCAGATCTGCCACAATTCATCCAGAAAGTGTAATGACTAAGAAAGTTTTCAACAATTAATATGATTTTTTTTTTTCCAAATGGAAACACCTGGTCAGCATTTTCTGCAATGTAGAGAACTGTTCATGTAGGTAGGTACACATAAATGTGCAGGTCTCTGTATATAGCTGTCTCTCTGTAATTACATTTGTGCTGCATTTCCACCTAAAAGCTGATAAGTGGCAAGAGCTGAGCTTTTAGAATAAAAGATAGTTAATAAACAATATAAATCAGCCGCAAAAGTAGGAGATTATCTGTGTCCATAATCCTCTCACATTTAGAAAAATACATGTTTGCACTGGGTGGATCTACTTTTCCACAGCAATAAAGCCTCTATGTATTGACAGATTAGTGAATTAGGCTTTAGCTGAGAGTTATTAAAACATTTCTGACAGATTTACTAACTCCCAGGCTTCTTGTGGACAGACATAAATGCTGAACAGGAATCTGCAGTATGAACCTTTCACTTTTGCTTCATGCCTTTCCAAAATCCAGATTTTTAAAGTAACCTAGGTCTCCAGATAAAAGTCCTCTCTCCAATGGGCTGATTTTTAACCCCCAGCAAAGATTTGCTATGTTCTTGGGGTCACAAGAAGCTGAATCAGACATGCTTGGCTGATTCAGCTTCCATTCCTCACCAGTCATCCAGGGTTTCTTCCTGACTCCTCTGTGAAACGGCACTAGTGACCTGATGGAGAAGCCAGATGGCTGAATGGGTCTTTCCAGCATTTCCCAGTTAAGGTAAGGACAAACCATGTCCTTGAATCTTCTTACAACTTGAGGTCTGCAATTCATCCCTGAAGGGATGGAGCCAAGATGGGAAAGAGACAGGATGTCTCCCACAGACCATCTGCAGTCAAGTCCTTAAGGCAGCAGCTCTGCCAGACCTGTCTGACCATCCTCCCCCAGCACTGGCAAGGCCTGGCATGGAATTGGAGGTCAGCATCTTACCCAGCAGACGAGGTCATTAACCCCTAGGCACAGGGGAGGGCACTTCCATTCGGGCTTTCACCGCTTCATGGCTTTCCAGAGATATGAAGCCAGCTGACACTGCAGACGTTGCCTGTGTCTCAGACATACCCTCAAGGATCCACTCTGGTTTCTGTGAAATGCTAGTGCAAAAGATGAACGCTTCCCCAAAGCAAAAATACTGTAATGGATAAATAGTGAGGAAACAGTTAACAGTGAAGAAAACAAAAGCTAGTGGTTTTGAAACTAGGGGCTAAATGGCAGGTAAAGAGGATGCTAAATTTCTACTTTCTAGATTGCAAACAGCAGAATATGAGGCCCACAGCCAACATCACGGAAAATAGTGTGGGTTTGGCAGTGGATAGTTATAATTTAAGAGAGCTCAGCAGTCTGCTCAGACCCAAAGATTCCCTACAAGAATAAGGCCTGGAATGGTGCCCCGACTGATGTTTGGCAAGTCATTCAGATGAAAGTCCCTTGTGTGGCATTAAAGGGAATATGTTTAATACCATGTGCCACGCACTGCTGTGGATTGGGTGCATTTTCTTCATTATGCTTTTCATGAGGGGACTTCACAAACAAGTGGGTATGGGTGGAAAATGATCATGATAATTCATGCTGAAGCAAAAAACCAGTAAGTCCCGTGGGCAATGGTGATTCCTGAGTGACTGGTGTGGCTGTTTGTCAGCTGAGCTACAGAGCTGTGGTGTGGAATGGTCACCAGTGATACCCTGGCACACATTACAGCAGTGTAATCCTTTGTCATGGAGACTCAACTGGACTCTCCAAAGATCTCACTATAAAATCATGTAAGGTTGCTTCTGTGCTCTTGTCACCAATCCCACTTTCCTGCTTTTCTTCCTGCCTCAAGAGCTATAGAAAGGAATTTACCCAAATCCATCTTGGAGGACTGCTGCAGATTGTCAATGAGGAGACATTAAACCACTTAGTGGTACCACTAAGAAAAGAGCATGAGAAGTGTCCACTGCTGCTATTTTGGTATCTTTGAAGGCACCAAAATGTGCCTTACATGTGCTAACCTGAACTGTCCTGCCCTAATACTAAGTATAAAACTCTGTAAATCCATGTCCTCGTTCGCTCTTCCATTTCTCCCTGGGCTTGACCTTTGGGATGAAATCTTTAGTTGGAACTTTTGCACTGACCAAAGCCAGGAGTTTCTCCAGTGTCTGCTATAATAGCCTGTCAGACAACATGATGCATAGGGACCACATGATGCATTGGGACATCCCAAATGAACAAGAGAGCAGATGGCTGCATTACTGTAGTGTGCTGGGTAGGGATGTAGCATATAGGAAAATCTGTACCATGCTGGAAACAGAGAAGCTGCTTCACCTATGCCTCCTTTCTCTTTCTCAATGCAGGAATCTGCAGCTTCTATGGTCCTCTTTCTCATATTCAATAGTTTGAGCTTTGTTGTATAACTATACATAACCATATCATGTTCAGAGCTTCTCACTTGCTTCAAAAGAAATTCTGTCTGGAAAAAGAAGAGCTAAAGAGGGCTTGGTCAGAGAGCCCATGGATTGCAAATACACATCCCCCTCACTGTAACCTGCCCATGATAAGATGGGAAGTGATGCCTTTGAAAACAAATTACCTTCATTTTTTTTAGCACATTTCAGACAAAAAGCTCTTGCACACATTGTAAGAGCTGCCTGCATCACTGCACTGAAGGTTGTCAGCAGCACTTCTGTTATAAAGCCTCCTTTTCCCCAGAAGCCTACAGTTCAGCTGTGAATTTTCATCCAGCATCAAGATTCATTTCAAAATGCTAGCTAGGAAGTGATTTTATTTTCATTAGTTTTGACTATTTTTACAGTATAAACAGGAAATATATAAATTATACCAGAAGGCAAAAAAAGAAAGGCATATGTTTTTATTTAATCCCCTTTGTTTTTCTCACTCTCTCACACCTTGAAAAATTTACATTTAAAATAATTTGCCACAGCAGCTGATCACACGTATTGAGGTCTTGTCTTTAATCACTGGCTGAAGAAAAGATAAAAAACTGAAAGTCTAGACAAATTCTGATCTCACGGATCTGCCTTCAAGTATTTGACTGAGCAGGGGCTCTTTTGGTAAATGAAATCAGAACCAGACGTATTGTCTTTCAGAAAACAGTGTCTTTCCTTTATGTGGCATATTTAACCTGCAGCCCTTAATTGGTCTAATGATTAAGTAGCACATTATTCTTCAGACACCCAAGCTCTTACATGTGAATCTCAAAGAAGCAGTATTTGATTTAAAATCAGTATTAGTGATTTGATGGCTAATGACTTGCTATTAAGTTCCACTGGCATGGAGACAATACAACCTACCCTGGTAACAAAGCATCGTAGATGAGTGTCTCATAGACTTTTAATTATGATTATCAATCTTCTTTTCTGTCTCATTTTCTCTCTCTTGAGTCCATGTGTTAATCTGTGTGTTGCTCTCTAAATAATTGGGCTAAGTCAGAGCCTGTCCTAAGGAAGCTGCTGTGATTTTCCATGAGGCTAGGGCACAACGCACTTTTGGACAGGGGATGGATGGGTGCTTCTTTGAATGTTTTCCCCAGGCTGTGAGGCATCTTAGCCATGTGTAGGAAGCAGGGCATAAAGATGGAAGCAAAGGCAGGCCCCATTCCTCTCTAACCTTTTATTTCTGCACTCTGGCTCCAAGTCCCTGCAGATGATGTCCATCTGCGAGAGCAGGCAGTCCTGCAGCCCTGCACTGCATCCTGTGGGATGTGTGGCAATGTCAAGACTCCACCCGATGAACAAGCCATACAAGTACACCCATCCTTTGCAGATGTTGCTCTACAGCACTTCCCTGAACCTCATGAAGGGTCCTCAATCAATGACACTTGCTTTTACTAGCATAGCATTGATGAAGCTTAGTCAGGAGCTACTTACCTCCGAAGTATCTCAGCAGTCACCCAAAGTAAAGGATCTTCTGGTGAATCCTAGTGGTTAAAAGATAAAACAGATGAAGCAGGACTTGCCCTATGTGTTTTGTGGGATTCTTGTGTGTCTTTTTACCCGTCATTCTCTTCTGCTGGCTGATCGCTTTCTTTGCCAGTTGCACTCACAGGTACCTTTCGCAAAGAGAGAAGAACAGATGTTTAAAGATTCATTCGTAAAACATATGTGCATTAGAATAGCATTAATTTGCAGTGAATCACTAGATGTTGCAAATTAGGAAGTGACTAAATGCAATATAGGAGCAAGAATCCTGCATTATAAAACATACTCTTTTCATTTATTTGGACAGTTGTAGTTCAGTTTTTAATTATTGATGGTAATAGTCCTTAATGTGCGAGTAAATGTGCTGTTTTATATTTAGTAAAAAATGAAGTCTTAGTAAAACATGAAGTCATTACAGCACTCAGCTGTTAATTATTGCTTAGGGATAGAGGGAAGACTACAAATTTTGTGCAGGTTAATGAAGCATGAATCAGCTGGCTCCTACTGCAAGGAACAGCTGAATATCTTATGTGCTACTGCAGATTCATGGATTCTGCTGTCTTTGTTTTTCCACTGGCTTGAACATCAGCACCTGAAAACAGGCCTTAAGAGATGCATTACAGAACTACAAAAGGCTGCTGTTAACAGGGAAAAATCTAATTCGATGCAGCTTCCACTGAATTCAATGTGACTTTGACGAAAATTTTGTGATATCTGTGTTGGGTCACTAAAAGAGTCAGTGATATTTCCCTGGTGGTTTTCTTGAGAATTAAGAAGTGTGGATCATCCATGTTGAATTCTGTTTTACTAGTTGGACTGATGAAGTATGCAACTGTCAACTGCCTCCTCCACATTTGTGTGCATGCACGGGGCGGGGGGGATGGGGGTGTATATGTGCCCAATTAGGACCACTAGTGAAGTTTGGATCCCCTCTGCTGACCCATTCATTCCTCAGGATGCAGACAGAAAGGCCAGAGGGACACTCACTTTGCAATGGTATCTAAAGCTACCACATAAGATTTTGAGCATGCTGCTAACTTGGCCATCTGCTTGAACAAGCTTTTTACAGCCTCTGTGATAGCATTTCCTCTACTTTACAACTTGTTACCTTCCAGTTCGTTGGGAAGGGAGACCCTTTGGTTAAAACAACAAATGAGTATTCACAAATGCCTGTGAAAATGAAAGCTGCTGACTCACATTGCTGATGCCTCTAGCCCCTTTTATTGCCATTTAAAGGCACAACTAGGTTCTGACTTGCAGAAATACCAGCAGACAAAAAGGCTGTGCCCACATAGCACTCCTTGATCTATTTTGAAAAAAACCTCCAAAGAATCGTGTTACATTCACTCAGAAACTGCAATTTTTTGTCAATAACTAACATGTGGGAGAAAATGCTAGTGCTCATTGTAATTCTTTGGTTGTCCCAACCAAAAAATAAATTGGATGGCAGCTTTGGTCACAGGTTGTACAGTAAATGACTGCTGATTCTCAGAGCTATTAGCTCTAAAACAAGCCATGAACTCATGCAAACTCTTGTAAAGAAAGAACATGCTTGTAAAAGGCATTTCCTCTTTGCGGAGGCTTCATGAATGGGAACAAAAAGTTGCATTCATTATATAAATTAGTAACAGTAAATAATTCAAGGCACTCTAGTCCTGAGCACTTATGTTAGAGGGAATGAATTCTGACCCTGCTGGAAACTACTGAGAGACGTTAACCCACAGCCTGGTACTGGAGGGGAAAAGGGGGTGCACTCTCTTTCTTCCCTCTAGCACAAAAAGAGAGGCATGGGCTAGGGTGGGTAGAAGGACCACCCCTCTGACAGGTTTTGTGGGAATGAAATCCCCACACAATGGGATTCTCTGCTCTTAACAGGCGTGTTACTGCTCTGTGTTACCAAGACTGTTCATTGAAGGTAAAAGGTTTCTTCATGTACTTACCTAGCAGGCACAGAAGTTACTTGCCACAGGAAAATTCTGCCACAGGAAGGTCTGCCCCTCATTATTTCATGGTGTGTGTAATGAAAGGAGTTGGTCTCTTCACCCAAGCTGCTGGTGGTGACGTTTATGCAGCAGGATGTTTGCTGCTTTTCATTATTGGTGATGTTAGCTGGCAATACCACCACATAGTCCTCGGTTTGAATAAAAATAAAATAATTAAATTTTTTTGCAAATGTTCTGCAATTTTTTTTCTATGGAGAGTTTAAGTAATTTGAGAGTGGTAGAAACTCAGAAGAGAATATGTCGTGTGTGAAATCAAGCAGCAACTGTTTAATATGTTAATTATTCATATCAGCTGGTGTTTTCCTAATATTTTCCTGCTCTGTGACTGTGAATGACATTTCCTGTACATAGAGGGATGCTATGAAGAAACCTGAACTATGAAGTCTGAAGCCCCTCAGGCCAGCCTGAACACATAGCTGGGTCATGCCCCTCTTGCACAGTGGCACCCCTATGAGCTGGCAGTGACCTTGCCATACCACCTGAACATCCCTTGACTGCTGAGGAGCTATTCAGCCCTGGGGCTGTGTCTGGCCTAGCAGCAAATCTCACTGTGATTCCTGTACAGGGTTTTGTCAGGATTCGTGTCCTGCAAAGACTCAGCTTCTGTCAGAAAGGGAAAAGCCTGGCTTCCCTCTTCTCCCTGCTTTTCTGTTTTTGTATATGCAGATGACCAGCCCTCATGATCCTGGGAGAGAGCTTAGGAAGATCTGATGGTGCAAGTCAAAACGAGACATTGCTGAGGTTCTGTATTTAATCTGGCACCTCCAGAACATTCCCTCTTGCATACCATGTGTCTGCTTTCTAAGGATCAAGGGCTCGCACTAGACAAAACCATGTTGAAATGGTACCTGTTTCTGCCCTCTCCAGAGCCACCGCCTGGCAGACATCAGTCATGGATGTCTGCCACACATCTGGGACACAGTTTTGAGTACTCGTCTGGGGTCACATTCCAAAGCTTCTCCCAGCTTAGACAAAATTCACCATCAGATAAAAGTCTGGCATTGATTGCTGAGCCAAAGACAAAGTAAGACCTGAGTAAAAGCAACTGCATTGGACATGATCATGACTATTAACTAAACTAAACCTGTTGGAATTGCTTGTGCCACAATAAAGACATGCTTAACTCATAAGCAAGACAGACTAGGAAAAAAAAAAAGAAAAGTCATGACTCGCATGACTCTGGCCTTATGTTATTTACATACCCTAATTAAGTCACTTTAGCAGAGCCAATTAGGCCTTGTAGGATCGTAAATGCAAGATTCATAGAAGAACCGAAGATTCATAGAAGAACCACTGCATGGAAGCTGGCATGCTAGCAGTGAATTTGCTCTGGGAGTTGTTGTGGGGGCTGCCTTCACAAATGAGAAGAGGTAGGGAAACATTTGGCTGGAATATGTTCAGGAAGAGATACAATGACAAAACAAGGTTTCTTCCCCCATCATTACCTCTGCATCAGCCGAGTAGGCAGGGTGTTGTCTGTGCTGCCTGCCATTGGCATGCAATATCTAATTCATCAGCCTCACTGCAGATGGTGTCATCCCTCGGGACCACAGCAGGCTCATGATCGGTGCCAGCATACTCACAGGGAGAGGGGAGGGGAGCGGGGAGGCTGGGAGAAAGCATGTGAATGCTTCAAACATGGGATGCCACATCCTGCTGCCGTTCCTCTTTGCCTTTCTTTCACACAGCTGAAAAGGGCAAAGCTGCTGCTGCCATTCCAAAAGACTGTGGAGGCAGCTGGACTTTAAAATTACAGTGAACTTTTAGACAGCTGCTGCCCTGGGTGTTGCAGCCGCTTGTCTTTTGCTAAAGCCTTTGTCCTCTCTGGCAGAAGCTGTAGTGGTACGTGGCTACAGGAGAGTGAAGAGCCCTGCACCAATGAGCTGTAGAAGCTGGGGCAGTGGTGGCAGAACTGCCTGCTGATAGTCAGGTCACTGCTTATGGAGGCAGGTGTTTCCCCTTCACATTCACTTTATACAAGGGAGAGGCTTATCTTTTATATGCCCTTACAAGCAGGACTAGGAGTCAATGGAGGTATTAGAAAGAGATACAGAAATAAACAGAGAAATGGACAGTGAATGCTGTCAGGCAGATTTCTGTGGGGTTAATGCAACCAGCAAATTTCTGGGTGTCGCAGAACGCTGGGGCGCTCCCACCAGGGCTATGCTGGATGGCTATTCCTCAGATACACACATACTGTTTGTAAAATCAATATATGTACAAGCGAAGAAGGAGCCCCAAGACTGCTTTCCTTATAAGCTCCTGTGGGGAAAAAGCACTGTGAAAAGAAAAGGAAGAAAGTTTCAATTCTGTTATTATATTTGTGGCGAGAAAAAAAAGTCTCATCCTTTTAAAGAATTATTTCCCCCGCCTCTTCATCGCCTTCAAAAGGAATTAAATAGCTATTAAAGATACCTTGTTTTTAAAAAGGACATTGAGCATTTTGATTAAAAGGAGCTTTTATATGATTACCGCTTTTGTCCCCCTGGCAGCATCTGTCTTGTTGACTGCTCAGCATCTGGCATGGTCTGCCTCATGTCAAGAAGGCCCTGATTTCTCATTCAGAGAGGGGGCTGGTGAGGGAACAGAAGTGTGTATACATGGAGAGGCCTTTGCCAAAAGAATAAGACCACTTCCCTGGCTGCCACTGCTGCTGGTTGTTTGGCCACAGTATTGCTAGAAAACAACATCCCTTTCTTCCCGCTGCAGCACGCTGCGTGGACCAGATGGCCAGCTCGTCAGGGTCAGCTCTCCATCAGCTTGCTTCTGTGTGCAGCATGGCCAGACAGGGCATCTAGGGTCAGTATTTCTAAGATTTCCTTTGCTTTTGGATGAGATGTCTTTTTCTTTTTACTTCCAGGCTTTCTTGTTTTTCCATGGATCGTGGGGAAGTATGTTGGGATATCCAAAGCACTCAGCCTTGGCCCAGCAGTTGGTGCTTTCCCTCCCAGGGCAGCAGAAACAGGCTGAAGCAGGCTGTCACAGGGTGCTTGGGAAAATCCCAGCACACCATTTGGTGTGCTCACATCCACCGCACACATAGCAGGAGATCTTTGGGTTTTGCAGGATCAGCCTTATTTTGTGCATATTCGTTCCTATGAAACTATCTTTGGTAACACGGTTGATGACTCACACAAACATTAGTCATACTTTGCGCTGCATATAATTCCTTGCCTTGCAGAATTTCAGAGTGTTTCAAAAATGATTTAAAATATGCAGTACCCGTGAAAGCCTGAGTGGAATAGGTCCATTTCAAGAGCAGCTACTTAATGAAGGCTGAGAGAGCAGCGCCTTGCCTAAGTAAGACAGAAGTCAACTGTCAAGACATGAGCCCTGAATCTCCAACTGCTGGGTGATATGCACACTCCTTCTGCATTCGGTCTCTTCCTAATTTCCTTTTAAGAGATGACATGTACCAGCATCCCTACTTATAAGTCAGGAAAATAGTAAGAGAAACATTTTTCACTCCTACTCCATCATCCCTATGCTTATGAAGTTTTGCTTCCAAACTGAGAATTGCACTTCTACATGCTTTCCCTCTGCCAAGCCCCAGAGTGAAGAAAGCCACTTTTTGTGGGGATGGTTGTGCATTCTTGAATGATCCTTCAATATTAAAGGTACACTGTTTCATTATCTCTCATTATTAAGGCCCTTACTTCTGCTGTCTCCCTCAAGATCTGAACAGAACGCTAAGTCACATGCTGAAATACAACAGAAGATTTTCTTGGTTTGGGGATGAAAAAGGCTTTGACCTGCAGTTGATTATAAAAGCCTTGTGGCCTGAAGGAATGGATATCTAATGAAGTAACGAGTCAAAGTAGGACTATTTCATCTGGCCCACTGCTGTGTGACTTTTCCATGTGCCTGAGGACCCATGTAACCTTGGTTGCATCTGTTGCAGCACAAGGAAACAAAACAGGCTAAGGAACCTTCTTGAACTCTCTTCTATTTTCACACAACAGCCCAATTAACAAGCAACAGCCAGAGACGGTCTCTGAGCTTTGCATGTGGCCCCTGTGCATGAAAGAACATAGAATAAAAAATCCCCGAGGGTCCTGCTCATGAAGGAACAGGTGACAAAGCCAATGTTTCTGATGCCATTCATTGACCATGCCATAATGGATACTACAGCTCACGACTGAGGGGTTTTTTAACTATCAGTTTGCAAGATATTTTAGAGTTAATTCTGCAAAACTACTGAAAGTAAAAGGAAGAAAATCTTGGATCAGACTTGAAAACCAGGTTAAAATGGAGAGTTGATTTTTTTAGTATATCCTGGGCACTTTTCATTTGCGTTTGACTTCTTTTTCTTGTATAGCACACTCATATCATGCTTTTTCACGCTTGCTTGCCAGATGACTAGAAGCATAAACTTCTGGTTTATATTAAAAAAGGAAGGTGGTATTCTCATTTGTTTTCAATGCCCAAGGCTTCAAGAAACAGAACATATTGTGAGAGACCAACAATAAGAAACAAACAATTGGCAATATTGCAACAGTGATTTAGATGTCTCCTCTCATTTTACCTGCTGTATTAGACAGCAGTGATCCACCCATCAGAACAAATAGCACAGCTGGAAAACAAGTAATAAAGTGATTTTATTTTACTGAGGTGAGGAACAGTCTCTCTCTTCAAATAATGGGCAGTCATTAGCCTTCCCCATTACAGTGCAACACAGAGAGGGATTAATTTACCCTAATTTTACTCACTTAGAAATGAAGCTTCTGACCTAAGTTAGTTGTCTAATTCCTTCTGCAGTCAATGAAGGCAGACGGTGACTCATCCCACATACTCTATGTATCCCTAGCTTAAAGGGGGATGAGTCAGCCAGAGCTGCCCCTCCCCATCGCTGCTGGCTACAGAGGCAGTGCAGACACTACTAACTTGCATGAGAGACCTTGCTTCTGCCAGGTACATTTGGGTGAGGTAAAGCCCTTTGTGTGCTGGCTGAGGGGCCAGACTAGACTCTTCCCCAGCTCTCAGGAACCTCCCTGGTGTCATTCAGCCTGGATGTCTCCTCCGACTAACAAAGTAGAGGGAGCTGAGCCAGCCCATTTGGCCACCTAATGCGTAGGCTTATGTATATCCCTATGACACACTGGGCCAATTCCCTACATGTCTGGGAAATACAGCTGGATCCTGAAATGAAAAGCAAAGTAGGCTTAAGAGCATTTTCCAGAGGAAGCGTAAGCTACATGGGAGCAGAAGCCACGTCAGGATGCAGGCAGAGAAGTACAGCATTAATGGTTAACACAAGCAGGAAGTATCCAAACCATCAAAACCTGGAGGTCCTCAGTGGTGAAGGATACTATCATACCCTCTTGGTTTCAAGTCCAATGGGGTCAGTACTTGTGCTCTGTGATTGAACGGTAGCTACTCAGAAGTATTTTAACCTATACGTGCTGATGATTGCCTTACAACAGAAGCATAAAGTTGTGTATCCCTGCTTATCCCTTCAAATTTATCTAATGTAACTGTGAATGGTTTTATTGTCCCTATAGATATTTAGACTCCATTTTATTATTTTTTTTAGTTTTAGGGGACTCAGTGGTATTGTGCAACTAGATATCTATCAGCTTATTAGGCATACTGCAAAACTAATGGTTTGTTCAGCAGCTTCAGATACCCTATTCATCCTATGTCCTGTAAAGCTAAAGAGAAACACTTAGTTTGCCTTCTGGTTATCATTAATTATTATCTAGATTGTATTTCTACCAAATCTGTACCCTGAGGATGAGATTTACCACAGTTTGCCCACGTTTTACCACTCACTGAGAAACTGCTATGGTATATTTATGAAAACAGATACTTTTCTGCAGCAAGGACGTGTAACAGAATCAGTAGCAAACTCTGTGGTCCTCTGGGTAGGAATCTGTGCCTCATTTGTACATTTTACATTGTACATACTTAATTGTACAATCAGGAAGTGAGATGGATTGTGAACTGGCTGAAGGATAGAAGCCAGAGAGTTGTGGTCAATAGGACAAATGTAGTTGGAGGCCTGTATCTAGTGGAGTCCCTCAGGGATCAGTACTGGGCCCAGTACTACTCAATATATTCATCAACGACTTGGATGAGGGAATAAAGTGCACTGTCAGCAAGTTTGCTGATGACGCAAAACTGGGAGGAGTGGCTGACATGCCAGAAGGCCATGCTGCCATCCAGCGAGACCTGGACAGGCTGGAGAGTTGGGCGGGGAGAAATTTTATGAAATAACAAGGGCGAGTGTAGAGTCTTGCATCTGGGCAAGAACAACTCCAGGTACCAGTGTAGGTTGGGAAATGACCTGTTGGAGAGCAGTGTAGGGGAAAGGGACCCGGGAGTCCTGGCAGACAGCAGGATGACCATGAGCCAGCACTGTGCCCTTGTGGCCAAGAAGGCCAATGGCATCCTGGGTGTATTACAAGGGGTGTGGTTAATAGGTCGAGATTGGTTCTCCTCTCCCTCTACTCTGCCCTGGTGAGACCACATCTGGAATATTGTGTCCAGTTCTGGGTCCTTCAGTTCCAGAAGGACAGGGAACTGCTTGAGAGAGTCCAGGCCAGAGCCACAAAGATGATTAAGGGAGTGAAGCATCTCCCATATGAGGAAAGGCTGAGAGAGCTGGGTCTCTTTAGCTTGGAGAAGACAAGACTGAGGGTTAACCTTATTAATGTTTATAAATATGTAAAGGGCTCTTCTCAGTGATGCCAAGGGGCAATGGGTGCAAGCTGGAACATAAGAGGTTCCACTTAAATATGAGGAAAGGCTTCTTCACAGTGAGGGTGACGGAACACTGGAACAGGCTGCCCAGAGAAGTTGTGGAGTCTCCTTCTTTGGAGACATTCATAACCCGCCTGGACGCATTCCTGCGTGACCTGATCTAGGTGTTCCTGCTCCAGGGGGAGCAGGATCCAGAGGGATTGGACTATGTGGTCTTTCAAGGTCCCTTCCAATCCTTGATATTCTGTGATTCTGTAATTCTGGTTGTCAATGAACCTCACTGTTTTCTCCCTTCCTATTAAAGTGGTGTAACATGAGATTATAGAGTGGCTGAATGAAGAGAAGAGCAGCAGGTAGGAAACAGAAAATAAAACAGATCTTCAAAAGATGCAGAGGAAATAATAGAAAAGTCAAACGAAGTTGCAGAGGCCAAGAGATGCAAATCCAAGCACTTGGATGAGATTGCTGGAAGGGAGATGCTGCAGAAGACACCTAGATGAGTGGATGCATGAAAACTCTGCACACTAAGGAACGTCCAGGAAAAAGCTGAATGGATATACGGACTTTATATGCTGACAAATAATAGGCTCAGCTTATGAGGAAAAAAAGTATAAGCTGAACTGAAGGGTAATACTACCATATTCCTGGTTTGTAAGAATACTCTGGGATGAAGAAAACAGGAGGAACCTTCTCTGTTGGTATCAGACCTCACTCTAGGCAGTGCCTAAATTTGTAATTAGGTCTCAGAAGGAAATTTATTACCAGCAATTAATAGGAAACTGTAAAGATATCCAGAACAGGCCAAAGTGATCTCTGTTTTGGAAACAGTTTATTAGTTTACAAGGAAACAGCTATGGTGCCTACCCAGTTTGACCCTTACTGAGTGGAACACAAATAAGTAACTGACTTGCCTTTGGGATAGCATCTCCTCCAGAAAGGCATTAGCTAACCACCTGGATCCTTTGGGGTGTAGCATCAGATTCCCTTTGGTGACCGTTACCCTGTTGCTGACATTCAGCTAATGAAGAAGAGCTTTTTAATATGTTTTCATGGGCTATTTTAATTCACACTCATAATGATTTCCACTGTGATTCATGTGCTGGCGCGGAAACTGGAATCCCACAGCTGAAAGTTTTGCCTCTCTTGAGTCGGGCATGAAGAGACTGGAGCCTGGACAGTGGGGAACAGGCAGCCTTTCACTCATGTAGTGCCAGCATGGGAATGGGCCAGAGGAGTGGGTGACACTATTTGGAATTAATTTCTATCTAAAAGGATAAATTGGTGTAATGGAACATGACTTTTTGAAGGATAAGAGACATAAAGCATACTTACAGCTCAGAAGCTCTCCATGTGCTGAAGGGAAAAACCAGCAGAAGAAAGACCAAAGGTCCCCTCCCTGGCACCCACCCACAGATGCTGGCTGCAGCCCTGGTGTAGTGACCACATGTTTGGAGCGAGCATAGGGCGACTTAACTGGTAATAAAGGAAAATGCAAGCAGTGGGCTCTAACAAGCTAACTCATGTTGCGGCTTAATCTGCAAATACAAGTGTAACTTAGAAATTGTGAAAGTAATACAGTCCTATTTCAAGATGATCTGATCAGTATGAGTACTGTATGTTCCTTTTAGGAATTTGCCAAAATTTTAATGTAACTTGTATCAATTTAAGGCTTTCTAAAATGAGGGGGGTTTCCTTTTTTTTTTTTCATTTGTTTATGTATTTTATTTATTTTTATTTATTTTGTTTTGCTGTAATCTTCTGGATTCTAATCCTGTGATAATTGAAATGTAACTACTTGCAAAGACCACAGGTTTCAAATCTCCTAGTTCTGCTCTCACTAGAGGCTGGTACAAACAACAACAGGTTAGCCAATGTATTAGCTCTGTCAGCCAGAGCTAATGTTACTCTCCCATCTCTCCTCACCATCCTGCCAAAAGCTAATGCAGATACAACTCCTCCAGCAAAAATGCTTTTGACAACATGTTAAGACTAAGTTCTGGTAACTGACTTTACCTGAAAAGGACTGTTTGTACCTGTGTGTGTGTATGTCTGTGTGCGTGGGTACATGCAGGAGAGGGGCCTGAACTGGGTTTTCTGCTGACTTTGTCAGTTCATCAAGATGTGCTGTTCCATAACAGAGAGCTGGTCCAGGCCTGCATCCAGATGCTCTGCATCTTCATGGATTTTAGAGACTAAACACAGACTTATCTTTTGGGACTGTCAGTAATTCATATTCAGACCAGATATTGCTAAAACAGAACCACATTCTGCAGTCCCTCCATGGGAAGTAGAACTGTGTCCAAGGAGGCAAGTGGAGCTAGCATGGGTATTTTATGGCAACATGAGTAAAGGGGGCAGAAATGGCTTGTAATAACAGCTCAGCCACCTGCCTTCTTTACCCATTAGAGCATTACATTAAATGCTGAGGTCCTAATGTTGAGTCTGGATTGAAAATGGAGAATGTACAGGCACATAGCTGTGAGCTACAGCTTTATACTGTGAAAAATGTCTTCCACACTTTTAAAATCTTGGTTTATCTCTTCAGGAAACACTGAATATGGCAGTGGGACAGTGGTATTATAAAACTAAACCAGAAAACTTTCTGTATAGCCCTGGTATCCATGCAACCTTTGAAAAAAGCATCATGAGATCAAGTGACCTTCTGTCACTCCTTAGCTAGAAGTTAAATTTGGAAAATAACAGGGCATCCTGCAAGGATGGGGTAGGAGGCAGAGAGGTGGTCTACATTCTACCCTGATTTCGTCCTTTCTTCACCATTTCTTCAGATAAACACTCCTTTGTGTTTATGTGAAGAGGATATTGATTCCAGAAGTGACAAAGACAAGAGAAGTCAAAGCTTCTTTTTGGTTTTCTGTAGGGAGGAGGTTACCCTTGTTTCAAATCCAATGCTCCTGGTGCGCTCTCCTCCTCTTCCTGCTGCCTGGGAAGTGAGAGAGTTAGCTGTGGGTTGCATTTACACTAATGACTGCTTTTCTTCCCCTGCCTCCCCCCACTCAAGCTTACTAAGCTTTTTCTTTCAGCATGACCAATAAAGCGTGAATGCAAATAGACCTGAAGTATTTTTCCCCTTTCATTTTTATTTTCCCACTTTTAGAAGTCACTGAAGAAAATAGTGTCATTCTGTTCCAGAAGAGCTTTTATACCAAGCTGACACTGTACATTTAAATATGTATTACTTCCTCTATCATTTGCATTTTAATGTTCCAAACCAATAATCATGAAGCCTTGTGTGAAAATGTAAAGTAATGATGGGGAGAAACTTGCATCTGATTCTAAAGCTCGCTGAATTACACCTAGAGGTGGCAGCTCAGTGACAGAGCCCTCTAAGAAATTTATTTAGATAAATGTAGATCTTCTGAGAAAGGCTGTGTTGAATTGCTCTGGGTGTTTGTGCTCTTCCCTTTAGATACTGAATAGGCACAGCCTATCAGACTTTTTCCTATGCACCTGGTGCCCAGACAACGTGTCTTAACTCTGCTTTGGACGAGTCACCCTCCAGGCATGCTGAGTGTACAGACCCTGCAATGATTCATTATTTGGCCAATTAGTACCGAGAGCATTAGTCCAGTGATATTTCATATATATGTAGCCATCTACTCAAAGCTGGTCTGAAAACAGCTCGTGGGGTTAGCATTTCAAAAAAAAGTGCCATCCAAAGTTACAGTCATAATATTTTCATGTTCTGCTTCATTATTGCCATCATTTGGCTCTGCAGCATAGAAAAGGAAAACAGACTATCCAAATCAGAATTTAGCCTGTCGGGTTAAGAAGTTTGTCTTCCGTGCAGTCACCCATTTGCAAGAAATTGGTTTACTGGAGGTATCATGCAATATAAGAATTTTTTTTCCCCATGAGTCTGTTGAATAGTATCTGTAGGTGAAGGATTAACTTGGAGGAAATGACTACTGATGGCCCAGTTGTAGCAAAACATTTTTGTCTGCATTTTATTCTGCCTTTTTGTTGCTTTCAGGAGAAAAAGGAATCCAGCTATAAAAGCAAAATACATTTCTTGTATCCCAGCTGTCATGAATTTAAATTCCCTCTTGGATCCTTACCACACAGTGTATCTTCACTGCAACATTTTGCTCCTTTTATAAGTATCAAGCACTGAAGAACAAGATATTGAATATTTGAGGTGTAATTCTGACAAGGGAGCTTTCTTCTCAGTCAGGATTGAACCAGAAACAAATGCAGAATGCTGAACCCCTCAGAGAGCATAATAACTGGTATAGGTGTTTACTTAGAGATGGAATGAAACTCATTTCTCAGCTTAGAAAATGGCCACATATGTACATGGGTCTTTACATATGATTGCTCACTTGTGGATCCAGCTATGAAAATGATCTGGAAATACTGTAAGAAGATTATTTTCTGCAAATCTCCTATCCGACTGAAGCCAGGAAGCCTTGAGAAACATAGAAAAGCATCTGTTTACATCAGCTTTCCATCCATAACCTGGCTAGATAGATCATGAGAAACTGAGATAAATGTCTGAGTGCTCTGAGATCCATCCATTCCTCACTCACTCTCAAACTGGTTTACTGGTTCTTTGTTTGCTTTTGCCTGTTTTCCTTCTAGGCTTTCTTCTGGGTCACAGATCAACACTTTTACCAAGACCAATCTTAGTATAAAGCTAAACAGACCTTGCCCCAATAGCATATTCCCTCTCTTCTCGCTTTTATCTCCGTAATGATGCTATCAGTTTCAGGAAATGATGAAAGTAAGAGGAGAGCAAGTACGGGGAAGTATGAACAGAGTTAGAATGAGAAGAGTGGATACCTAAATTTTCCCCTGCTTTATACCTGCAGATTTACTTTTCCTATCCTTTGCATTGTATTTCATTTCCACTAAAGTTTCTCAGACATTTTGTAAAGCTGCTTGTATTATAATTAATTAAATTAAGTCTCTGTATTTGCTACTAACAAGATGTTATCTTCATCATTCTTGGAAGCTTGTCTTTGGTTGTGGGTTGATGTGGCTTTGCCACCGGCACAGAAACATTTCCTGCGTGAACACAAATTGCAAAAGCTCCCTGTTTCCTGGCTCAGTGTGACAGACTGCTCAATTCCTTGTGTTTAGGTAATAAGATTAAATGCACAGATCCATCAGATGGGCTGAGTGTTGGCTGATAGTGATCTGAGCAGAAAGAAAGGTTTAGTTTGGGCTGGCGGGTGGTTGGGCTCGGTGCTGTAACCTCAGGTGCCCTGCTGGAATGCACCCCTGGGATGGAAAGAGCTGGCAAGGATGGGGTGCAGAACAGGAGTCCCGCTCAGCAGCCTGCCTCTTCACCCACCCTCACAGCTCTATCTGGGGTTACATCTCACCCCGTCTGCAGCACAATGCTGTGGCCTGGCTCCTGCCCTGGGCCCAGAGCACAGCCTCTCACACTGGAAAAGAAGCTCGGTGAGAGGTCTGAGCTTGTAGGATTCGTGAAAGCCAGCACAATGATCAGGCCCTGCCTAAAATAGATGGTAGGAAACAAAACACTAAGGAAAGGGGGTGGATCTGGCATGAAACGAACTCATGAGCTCAGATAGATCAGCCCTTTCTTGCAGAAAGCAGTATTGTTTGTCTCCCTGTGCACTCTCTCCAGGAACGAATATTTGCTTCCAAACACCCCAGTGCCATGAATTTCACTTTTCCCAGGTAATCCTTTTCTGATCTCACAGCTCACAAGGGTGGGATGTTTTCAGGATATCTCCTTCAAGTTGTACTAGTCAAACTGCGTTCCATACACCCATGGGACCAGGCACTGACCCTCCCATATTCCTGGTGGATCCCCTGATCAGGTGCATGGGGAAAGTGGCAGTGCTACCATGGGGACTTCAGCGCCATGTAACTCAAGGAGCCATACAGAGCTGTAACCATGCATTGCCTTGGAAGTGAGGTCGCACTTGTCCAAAGGAAGTGGACAAAGTGTCCAAGCTCTCACACGGCCAAAGAGGGTAGACAGGGATTCCTCATCGCTCCATGAGGACTTTGACCCCCTGAGGATGTGTTCACTGGCCTTGTCCGAGCCAAAACAATTGGGAAGGGATATTAATTTGCAAACCCAGCAGAATTGAGACACTGGGCAGGTTATGAGACTCAGGCTTAGGGATGCAGCTACTGGAAACATCAGTGAGACACCTGAAATCTGCCTGGGAGCGTAAGCTCAAACACTGCAAGAGCACACCTATTGTTGGAGATAGAAGCCCTGCCTTGCTTTCTGCCTCCTTTCAGGAACTGGAAGGACATTCCCTTGCTTTTCACAGTCTCTGTGAAATGCTTTGAGATGTTTAGTGTTTATGGAGTGTTTCTGTTCCACGTGTTGATTTACACTGAACTTACACCTCTCTGGAGAAAATGGAGCACATTCTTAAGCCAAAAAGTTAAGTGCTTCTGAAAAGGCTTATTAAAAGAGATATCTTTGTAAATTCTGTACCCAACTCAAAGCTATCAAGAATCAGTGGAGAGTTTGCTGCTGTGATTCCTGAGTTTTTGATCTGGCCTTTCAAGAGAGCTAGTAGGAAGTTGCACACCTAAAGATGTGCCTGCAGGAGCAAACACAGCAATTAGACACACACCTGCACCATCCTTATCTGTAATGAGCAGGCGGCTACTCTGCATACCCAGGAATATGAACTTCTTCAGTCACATGCCTGTGACTGTGTCTGTCTGCATAGCGTTCAACCATAGTCAGTGTAAGACTGAAACGATCCAATGTGTCTGGAGAATAAAAGGATCTGCTAAAAAGGGAAGGCTTGGGACAAGCATTGAATGTCTGGAGCTCAGTGTGAACCAAGAACAGTCTGAGCAGTCATACAGAAATAGGAAGTCTTGCCCCATTTGCAATATAGACAGGAGGAAAGGAGATGAACAAAAAGGGTAATGAATATGGGAAGTATTTTTAGGGTTTAAGGGTGTCACCTTATTGCAGAGGGTCAAAGCATGTGAACACTGACCCTGCACAGGGCAGGAATCTTCTCCGCAGTTTCTAATTGCCTGTGCTGTTAGCTACCATAAGACAAACGACACTTGTGCAGTACTATTCTGCATGCTCCTTATGACTGTTGTGCTTGTTTCTGGTTTTCTTGTGTATGTAGCAGATAGGAAACCAAAAAACTTGCTGCTATTTATATGCTCCTCAGGCTTCTGAGTATAAGACAGCTTGGCTGTTTCCTACCATGCCATTTCCACCGAATTTGAATGTGGTTCAAGCAGCATTACTCTGTTTTGCTACTGTGGCTACGTCTGAGCAAGACCTCTGGGATGGTTTCTGATCCCCCAGGTCATGGTCATCACCCTGATTGTATTGGAGACAGAGAAAGTATATGAATAAATGTATTATATGCTGTTTCTGTGTGATGGATAGAGTTTCAGGGATAAAATATGAGGGAATTATTAAGTTAGTAAGTTATGGATTTGATTCTGACACCCTTCCCCACATAAAGCAGTACAAGAAGTCTCAGGGAGAATTTCTGTGCAATAAGGTGCTTCTCAGTATGAGCCAAGACTGCAAATCTTCCTATGCAAATTACATTTATCTTCTCTGAAGGTGCACATACAGGATCAAAATTTGGTCCTTGGGGAAATCTATCTGGCAAAAAAACACATGCCACCCTGTAGTAATGCAATTGTAAAGTTGTAATGGAGGCCTAAACAGACCCAAGTAGAGTAATTTAGAAAAATTCTATTCCAATTTTAGCCATTTTATCTTCAGCTTTTCTTTAAATTCTGTTTACATTTTCACAGGTAGGAGTCAGTTTGAATTGGAAAAAAAAGCAGAATCTTTTATTTAAAAATGAAACAGTTCCATATCTCACATTCTAGTAATTTGAAGTCTCCCCACCCTGCAATTATTTTATTATGTGCCAGTAGATACAGCACAACAGACCCTCAGTTGTCTGTCCCCAATAAGTTGGGGATTCAAGGAATCAGCCTTTGCAGTGAACAGCATTTCACTGTTAACTAAATTTATTTTAAAATGCTATTAAAAATACAGTGATTAATACGCCAGAAGAATTCAAACAAGTACTTAAGCATGATGTTGAGTACATCAGTTATTTTGTCTATTGCAATTCCTATGAGATGTATCTAAACAGCTATAGGACACAGAATTTAGGTAAGCTCTTTCTGTGGTTGATGCAGAAGTCTAGCTATTCTGTAATTATTGTAATATACAATAATGAAACAATAATTTCATTCCTGCTACGTAATGCACTCTACCAGCTTTAATTAAACCTAACAACCTCATTAGTGAATATCATTATATTGGCTTTAGGGAGGCAATACTATCTAGTGGATAAAGGATTATTACATGAATTCAGAGATCTGGCATACCAGATGTGCCACTGGGCTGCTGTTTGACCTTGGGCAATTCGTTTAAAGTCTCTGGGTCTCTTTTTGCCCACTGGCCAAGTGAGAATCATGGTGTTTAGTGTCCTTTGGAAAACACTCTGCATTACATGGATTACAAATATCCCCTTTGAACACTGTGCATTTGCCAATGAACCAATAGAGACACAGAGAAGCGCTGCCCAAAATCGCGAAATAAAACATTGTCAGTTCCTGCAATAGGGCTCCCCAGATGCTTAGTAACTTCAGTAAAAAAAAATCGTTTTCCATTAATTACAAGAACGTTCATTCTGCACCATCTTCCTTGCTTTGTGCTGACTAGGAGCAGGCTTTGCACCCTGCACAGACACCTGGAGTTCTCATGGTGCTCTGGTGCCCATGTGGAGGCATGGCCTGGGTTCCCATGCACTCTCATCGGAGGAAGAGGGTGCCTCTGCCCCACTGCTTCATGTGTGTTTATAAAAGGTTGAGCTTTGTCTCCGCTTGCAATTTAGTTGCCTTGCTTGAACTGCAGCAGAGGGTTCTGCCTGTGTGGCTGGACATGCAACATTAGAGACCCTGAAAACCGGGGAGGTTTGCCCTGACGGTGTGGCTAGGAAGTCACAGCTGGAATTGGAGATGCCTCCCTGACACAAGCAACTCCTAAGTGGTTGCTTCCCGACAGAAAAGGGGTTTGTTTTTTAAAAAGAAAGGCAAACATGTCAGGAGAAGGTCACATCAGGATGTCCACAGGTGCTGGGGACTGCAAGAGAATGCATCAAGGCACCAGCAAGTGAAAAGGCCTGAAGGAGGGCAGCAGCAGGTGGATACAACCGCAGGGGCTGGTAACTTTTAAACTACTGGAAATCACTTTTCCCCCAAATGTCACATATTTGGTATCATTACCAGCAGCAGAGTGCCTGCTTTAATAGAGCTGATTTATCTAGTTGCCTCTTTATTTCACCTCCCTCCCTGCAGACTGCAGAGGGTACATCTTCAGAGCCCTAGAATTGCTGTGGTCTTTCTGAGATGGAAGACACTTCAAATCTATGTTTATGGGGCACAAAACATTTAGCTCTGCTGAGCAGGACTGCTGGTGAAGCAGGCTATAGAGGCGAGAGGGGCAGGACTTCTGAAGATCAAACCACTGATTGGGGTGCAGTATGTACAAAGACACACTGCTGTTTCTGACAATTTTAAAGTGGAAAGAAGAACCAGCTGGAGGCTAGAATACAAGGATCATTCATTGACATCCTTAGTTCTTGCAAGGAGGGTGCTACATGGTTAGTGGTTGGAACAAACTGGCCATTCATTACCATTAACTCATTGTAACGGCAAGAGAGCAGCACAGAAACATAGATTTATCAGAAATGCACAGTTATATACTTATGAAAAAACGCCTGTACTGTGTGAAGTGTTTAATGGAAAAATTAACATAAAATATTTTATTAAGATGGCACATATCTGACTGTCCTCTTATTTACAGGAGCTTAAATCACAAATATCCATTACAGTTAAACTCATACCACTGGAGTGAAACTGCAGTGAATTTAAGGTTTATGCCTCCAATCTCAGGGGGTTTAGCAGTGGAAAAGTGTGGATAATTGCAAGTTGCAACATGAAGTTGCAATCTTTTCAGATTTACACTCTAGTGATTTGAAGTGATTCATTCATCGTGTTGGCTCAGTCCCTGGTTTCTTCTGAAGGAAGAACATGCCAAAACAGGGTCATGTGAACTTCTGTATACTTTCAAACACTGACAACCAGTAAGTTGGAGCCCAAGCAAGCTTTATCTAGTTCTGACTCTGATACTCAAGCTGGTTATCTGTACACTCAACTGAACCTATGAAATGCAGCTAGTAACTTCATCGTTGATGTTATTGGGTATGATTAATATTTGTATTTTCAGTGACCAGTCAGAGGTGACTAAAGATGCTGAACTGAGACAATTTTCCATGAGAGAATGCCAGTGCCCAACCCTCCATTTTTTTCCCCCTGGCTAGACTTCATATAAGTAGGTTTGTATCACAAGATATGCAGCCAGCAGACAAAGTGGCAGAATACACTTCTCATGGAGCAACATGCTTATGCCTCAGCCGTGCTTTTGGGGATTGATTTCCATGGCTGATGGTGTAGCCACCCATGCCTTGGTGTCCATGTCAGCCTGTGCCCTCACACGGACACAGGACCTGCACCCTGGACATGTACCTTGTATGGCATGGGCTGCAGGTGTTCCAAGTGCAGGAAGAGCATTTCCACACTGAAGACAAATGAGACAATTGTTTAAGCTTCCTTCTGTCCCTTCTATGTCCACAGGTTAAGCTGGTAATGCAGGAATGTACCTGTGACAATTTTCTGTGGCAACTGCTGATATGTTAAAAGGGAATTCAAGAGAGCTAACTCAGGGAAAACCACAAGAATTTGTGGCTCACCTAATATCTTCCTGCATCTGCCATGCAGATACAGCAACATATCTCGATACAACACTGCCCTCCACCTCCTGTGACAAGCCACGAGTTTGTTGTCACCACATCCATCACAGGTCTATGCCAGCCTGTGCAGAGTTCAGCTTCACGGTGAAGTTTTTTGACACTCCCACTCAGAAGTAGGTATTAATTTTCTGACATGTGCATGTTTGAGTAGTATTTATTAATAGCTTTGTCTCAACATTAATTTGGTTTCCTAAAAAAAAACCAGATAAATGAGTTTGCAGCATTCATCCACATATCTGTGTTCACCTCTCTGTCCATCTGTTATACATCATCTCAAAAAAATTTTAACCCGCTTAGATTTTTTTCATTTGGTGAAGCATTAGAGATAGCTCTGAGACACTTAATTCCCATCTGTATTGTGAAAATCAGTGGGAGAGTGTAAGAGCAAGGTCAATAAAGTCCCACTGTCATCACACAGCTGTAACTGCAGCTCCCATCCCTCCAGAGAAGCAGCCTTCACCTGGCCCAGCAGCACATGTGTTGGCCCTGCAGGAATGGCATCACCATCACTGCCACCACTGTGTGCTGGCCTTCACCTATCCAAGAGCACTAGCGGGAGGAGGGAAACACTGGGAATGGTGGAGGAGCTGGGGAATATAGCAAGGGGGTGGGTTTTAAGGAAAAGTAGGGCAAAAATCTCTAGGAATTAGGGAAAAAATCCTTTTCTTGTTCATCTGTGCAGAAAGCAATCTGACAGATGTTAATTTTACCACATATTTCAACTCAAAGTAATAGAATGAATAAAATTAGTCTGTTAGATAGCAAGCTGTATTTGTCTAATGGTTTCTATATAGCACTGAAATCCATACAACTTTTCCTGGTAATGTTTTCATTGCCAGTACAAAGATTGCAGTTGCATGTGTATGCACAAGATGCCCAGGTACATTATATATAATTAAACATAAACTCGATTAATTATCTTCCTAAAATGTAAGCGTTGCTTGTCCCTAAGATACATGGTTGATCCACAGATGCTGCCTATATCCATACAGTTCCAGAAAATCCAAATACATTTGCAGACAGCTCAGTCCAAGCAATGTCAGGAGAAGATCATCAGCAAATTATGCATTTTCATTTAATGGATCCTGGTTCTGGAGACAGTGTGTAGGTGTTGAGAGAGCCCTCCAGTCTGTAGTGTGTCCCAAAGCATTTGAAACATTATTGAAATCATGGTCGCAGCACATCTGCATCATTATCTGTTTTGTTATGGCTTTTTTTCAGGAGAAAACTGAAGCAACAAGAAAAAGGAGCCTTGAGACAATATTTAGCAAAATTTGGCATCAAAATTCACTAGTGAAGATCCTACTGTTTACCCTCAAATCTGAGATCATCTTTCCATGATTCAGGAACAGTTTCATCACAGATATGCAGGGGGGGGAGAGAAACAGTTTGATACTAAGATTTCAGCTGCGAGTGCAGACTGAATTGGCCACAGTTTCTCGTGCTAGAGGTCATGAGTTTGACAGGTTCCTGCTGTACAAATCCCACAGCAGTACAGAAGTGAAACCCAGATGATTTCCATCAACTTCTTATAATTGTAAACAAAAGACAATGAGAAACATCAGGGAGTCACATTTCACTGGAGCATAGAGACAGTGGGGGGCATAATTAGCATTGGAATCACATCTGCATCAAATTGAAAATTAGTAAAAATAAAGAAAACTCTTCACATTGACACTTCTCAGATGAAAAGCAGCAATTCTTCTATGCACAGCATTTTTTATTAAAATTGCTTTCTTACTACTTGCAAGATTTAAATAAAAAATCAGTAAAAATAGAAAAACCCATTTTCTAGTCATCTGAGGGTATGTTCCCCATGTGCTATTCATGCTTTTAACAAAGAAGGGTAGATAGGTATCTAATTGTTTCTGGATTATCATCTTTCAGCAGCAGTCAGATCAGCATTTTGCTGCTTTCTATTAGATTATGATCCCTTTAAGAAAGCTGACGCAGGCACAAGTAACACCTCAGAGACACATGACGGAAAGCAGAAATTTGCAGATTCCCTGTATGACTTCTGCCCTTTGTAACCCAGACAGATTGAGGAGAGCTTAGATGTCTGCACAGAATAGGTTTGGGAGGGGGAGATGTGCTCTCCTGCCCCAGGCACTGCCCTGAGATTCAGGGGACTGGAACCTTTTCTGCCTTTGCCACTGGCTCATGGGTGACCTTGGGGAAAAACTCACTTTGGTTCTCAAACCCTGTTTACCCTCAACCGTGAAATGAACCCAATGATGCCAAATTCCCACATGAACATTATGGATGAAAATGTGTCAAAAGAGCCACCTATGCATTACTGCTCCCTGAGATGATGGGTGAGAGGAGGGAGTGAAGCCTATATAGATGCTCCATCCTCCTTTGTCAAAGGTGTCTTGAGACCTGGGTGAGGTGCACAGTACCTGTTTAGGAGCATCCGTCTTAGACACAGGAATACCTAAATTGTAAGGCCCAGTCTCTGTCAGGTGTTCCCAGGGTAGCTGGCTGGGAGAATGAGATGTCCCAGCAGGACAACACAAAAGCTCTGTGTCCTGTCAGGGCTCGGCCTAGAGCTACCCAACAGGCACTCAGAGCTCAAGGACATCCCTGGGTGCCTCTACCACGTCCACCCTGGACACATGACTCAGGGTGGCGTATTTTTTTCCTCAATCCATCAACAATGGGGAGCAGAAAGCACTCCCTTAAGCTCAAGCACTGAGCTAAGTGAAGCTCAGGTGTGAATTGTAATTTAAAGATTTTACCTAAGTATTTTTTGCGAACATAGATCAAACAGTGGAAGCTGAATGCTGAGTTGACAGGTTAATCCCATTGTCAGGAGACTTCAGTATTTCCAAACCGGGTCTTGTCTGGATTTGGAGTGAAACCCTCAAGACTGCCATTTGTCCCGAGAGGGAGCAGAGCCCCATGGGCAGAGGAGCTGGTGGAAAACAGAGCAGGATTCTGGCCTGAGCTCTGCCAGGGTTGTTTCTAAAAGTAGCCATTTATGGAGCAGTTTGACCTTGTCAGCTGGCATTTCCAGCAATAAAAACACTTAGTCAATTTTTTTTTCCTCTTTCTTGAGCAGCTCCATTCTGACAATATGAAATATGCATTTGTCCAAAAAAGATCCCTACAAACCACTAAGCTTGCAAGTTTGCCTCTAAAGACTCAAAAGCTTCAAGATCTCTTTGAATATACAGGCCCTTTTATTCTGCTGCTCTTCTGGCAATGGAGACAGAGGCTCAGATGAGAATAGCTGTCCTAAAAAAGTTCTCAACACAGCTGAAATTATCTTAACACTGCAGTTGACACCCATCCTGCATACCTCCCTCTGACTCTAGGGCTGCTCTGTAGCCACACAAGCACGGGGCCAACCTCTGTCTAAGCTTTGAATGCCACTGAAAACCCACAAGAAATAATTGCTTTTCCTGCAAACAACTTGGCCTAACGAGTGGAAATAATTTCATAACAGCTTGTAAGATCATAAATTCTTCACTATCTGAGCCCCAGTGATACAATAAGATAATAAACCTCACTGAAGAGTGATATGTGCTGTAACTGATGGGAATATGTAGACAGGGAATGTAAATCTCAAAGTACATCTGGAGTCTCTGAATAGGTGCTATGTGCACAGTGAAGATGACAGAACTGGGCATATTGTAATGGGCAACATTAAAATTTGTTTGACAAACAATTATAAACATAACTCTAATCTCAGTTTTCCATTCTTCATTTGAATGTAGTCTGATAATTTCAGCAGAGGTGATGATGATTTATGCAGCTGAAAAGTAACATTAGGTCACAATCCTGCTTTCTCAATTTGATGCAAACATGACCAGCACCTCTAGATCATTATGGTATCACTCCAGAAATCACTGTGCATGTGACACCGCAGAAAGCCTGTGTTGTCTCCCTGAAGCATGTACAAACATGCCCTGACTTGGAGATCATTTCAACAATTTCCAAATGGTCAGCTGAAAAAAGATTGCCGTGATATTTTATTTGGAGAAGGTTTTAAAGTGAGTTAACTAAGTAACAAAACTCCGTTTATAATCAGCGGTGAATAGATGTTAACAAATGCAGAAGCACTTGAAGAGATGAGCACACAAATAAATCATTACGAAAAATAGTTAGGCTCTCCATTGCAAAAAAATTATCTAAATCTCCCAAGTATTGAAAAATAATGTGCATTTTAACATATTTTCTTGTTTCAGAGCATATTATTAATTATTTCTTACCAAAATATTCGTAAAAAACCCATTATTTGTATCTGTAAATGAATGGCAAATCACAACTTAAATGAGACGGAAAAACAATCTGCTGTCTTTGTGAATCTTTCTCTAAATATTACTTTTTAATTTTATAAAAGGAAATCTTTTCCATCCAATAGAAACTTGTTTTTCAGCTAGTTAGATTGATTTGCATATTGTAGTGTGACAAAAAGAAAACAAGCTCATTTCCCTTGGTGGAAGGGATGACTGGAGTTTGAATTCCTTAGCGACGCCAATCCTTTCCTGCTTTTTCTTTCTGTCTTCAGGTCTTTTCTCTTTTTTTGATGTTTTCCACCCAGCCAGGAGAAAACTGTCTCTTGTGTTACTGAGAATCTTCTGCTTGTCCTTCAGTCTCATTGCCCCCTGAGCTGGAGGTTGAATTTAATACAGATGGAAAGAAGGACTGTGATTTGCGATAATGTCTGAGAGACTGAGGCACATGGGCCCACAGAAATGTCACTGAATTGCGCTTTTTTTCCTTCCCTAGGCAATTCAGAAAACTCTTGTTCAGTCATGCATAGTGCTACCAGCACAGGACAACTCACGTGGCAGAGCTTTCAAACACTGTACTTCACCTCCCTGTCTTGTTAGTACGAAGGGTTGAAAATGTACCCACAGAAGTCTCAAGATTTGAAAAAGCAAGGCTTAAGATCTTTAAGCCTTTGGTTTAGTTATCTCTTGTGATGTTGCTTCTATGGCAAATTCTGAGGGGTTTAATATTTTTTTCTCACTCTAGTTGCACGCTGCTTTTCCTTACTTGAAGCTGTATACTAGACAAACACATAATCGGCCACATTGTTGGCAGTTCCAGATTCAGCCTGCAGTTTAACAATAAATCATGTTAAGATACAATAATTACTTGATTTCTTTAAAAATTGAAAAAGAAAAAAATAGTTTACATCTAACAAGCTGTTTGCAAGAGGAAAAGCCTTAGAATCAATCATGGCATAAAGAATCTTTCAGATACACCGTTTAAGTACTCTTTGAAGGTGAACATGTTACTATGCTTTCAAAACACTAAAATGGTTTATAGTCTTTCTCAAATGTGCAAATCCGATTTCTATACATGTATCCTTTGGCTTGATGGTTTACTTTTCTTCACTTCAAGCATATACACATTCAGAGTCCATATTGCAACATCAAACTGTGGAAAATAAGTTTACAAATTGAGTCTGGTTTTCAAGGAGTGCTTGCATGCTTAGTATTTGTGTTGGTGTTTTTAATAATATTTTTTTAATGGATAAAGAAGCCATGTAATCGAGATAAAATAACACATAATCAGATATTCTGAGGGTGTTTGGTTCCTGGAGAGGGAGAATCCTGGCAGAACATTCAATCTTGCTTTGAAAGCCACAGAGGACTTCATTCAGGGGAGGAAGGGGAGTTACTGTACCTAAACAAGCATTAGCACTCTGTTCCTGGGCTCCAACCGCACCAAAATGCTTAGCCCCACCACCTGTAGCACTGATGGCTGACTTCTGTGGGACACAGTGATTTATGGAGGGAAAGTTCCTATAAACAAGCAAGCAGACTTATTTATGACTTAACTTGGAAGAAAGCAAAGCAGTGGAAAGAACAAAAAGTTGCAGGTCTCGATAAGAGAGCACAGAGCGTCTACTGTACAAAGGCTTCAGTAACTCCAAGGACAAAAATGGGTGATCTGTGTGTGTCACAGTGGCGATCTTAGCAATATAGCAATGCAAGTGACACTGGAAACAAAAGGCGTTACATTTTAAGCTATAACTCATCTCTGAAATACAGGGAAGGTTTCTCACATGGTATATGTCTGGTTGCAGGCACAACCCTGCATCCAATTAGATGCATCTAAAAAATAAAGCTTGCAACAATCACTTAGCAAATCTTCTGTTCTTTGAAATTCTTCCTTCAAATGTATTAGAGTCCTTCTAACGATGCACATGCAAACACAGACAAAATGCCCTGCCAGGGGATTTTGAAGCTTCAGTGTTGTGACCTCTTTACTTTATTCTTCTGTGGTCACAGCTGTATGGAGGGCAGTAAAGGCAAACTCTTAACACTGGAAAGCCAAGAAAAATGGAACAGTTGACCCTCTAGCCAATACAAAAATTCCCCTGGGCATAGCAGGGAAGTGCATCCTCCACCCAGACTTTCGTTCTTCAAGGACATTAATGTGGGCTGATTTTCATGCAGTAACAGTTTGCTCTTGCCTGTGCATGTCTAACTGCTTGCCCTGTGGCTCTGCTCTATTAGCAGTGATGAATTCCAGTCAAGGGAAGCAAGTTAAGCTGCAGTATCTCTTGAACTTTAAAACAAGACAGAGCATTAATGAGGAACTTCACTGGCTTATCTCTGTAGAGTGGTGCTGACACTTCCTTTGTTTTCTTGCCCCCTCCCAGCAGTGAGTTGCGAGAGTTTCTCTAGAAATCAAGCACTCCTTTTCCCAGTGTTGCCCACGGATCACAATAAACCTTGCGCATTTCTGGCAATGACGATTTGTTGGCTCAACACATTCTAGTAGCCACCAAGAGAAGGAGAGCATAGAGCATGGAGGGGGAAATCTAGCAGGACTGGCCATTTATTCAGTAACCCAAACTGGTTTCACTGCTCAAGGCTGCACTCTCCATGCGGCTATGGTAGAGGGCTGCAGTGACCCACTTGCTTTCTGCTTTATCTCCTCTTTGTATTCCCAGTCCTTCCAAGAAATGTTTGAATAGGTTTTCTGGTAGGAGGATGAGCCGCAGTATGCATGTGTGTGTAGAGCTGGCAAGGAACAAAGGCACACTGAAAACTCATTAGACTAAAAAAAACCCTAACATACTCAACATAAAAGCCAGCAGCAAAGGTTTAAACCCACCACAAAGGCTGAGAAACTGCATGTTAAGGCATAGCACCCTTTGCTTAACCCACGTCACCCTGCCTTGGAGCTGCACTGTGCAGCGCACTGTAGAGCCGCAGCGTGCCTGTGGGAGTGAACCAGTGCTAGTATTGTGATCTTCAGGTCCCGTTTGGTGAGCAGCTGAAGGGTTTGGGTTTTCTCCCATGCTTCCTTTCCCACTAAAGAAGCTCCCTATACACACCTGCAAAGTACTTCTCTTTCCAATCTGCCCTCATGCCCCTTTTCGGGTTGCAAGAGCAGTGGGGCTGGAGGGAAGCCTGACAGCCCACTCAGCAGGCTGATGTGCAACGATGCAGCCATTTCTCATGGTATGGGTGTAGCTGTTGCTTCACGTGTGGCAGTTAGCATGCCTTTTGGGGCTGTCTTTTATTCTGTTGGTGCAGAAACTGGCACAAAGGGGTCCAGGCGCAGCATATTTAAATACTGTCATCATGCAAATGGGAAGGCTCATCCCCATTTCCCTTCCAACAGAGCAGCTGGTTTAGAGCCGCCTCCACAGTAAGATGGAATAAAACTGCACAGTTTTCATACTGAGGCATGTGCTATTTGCAAAACAAATGGGCACTCCTGGGCAACTGTCACATATTCAGGAAGGCTGCACCAACTTTGCCCAGGGCAGAAAAGCTCTCACCAGTTGGTGGGTAGTGTTGTTCCTTTGCTCCTCTTACTTATGCCCAGGTATGCAACACCAGACTTCTCTGAGATGGATGAATCAGTGCAATGAGTGACAGAAAGGCCATCACTCAGACATTAAGTGTTGCCATCTGGAACATTACAAGCATTTGGCTACCCTTTCTCTTTAAACTTTTACCAATTTTGCGGTCCCTTGGGAGCTAGAATCTTTAAAGCCAAGCTAAATGTCATTTCCAGGTCAGCCAGGAAAGGTGTGTCTTCTGGTCTTGTCTAGCAGAAAGGCTCCTAACTCTGTTGTGGACCTACGGTGCTTGATAACAATAAATAAATTTCTTATTCCAAATGGCTCTGCCTTTTCTTGCAATACCAATGTTTGCATGCTTTTCATCGCTGCTGCCCTTAACGCTTGAAGAAATCTATGGTTAGGGAGGTGAATATCACTCAGAGTCACTTGTGCCCTTTGCTGAAGTTTCTTTGCTTCTAACGTTGACTGTCTCTTACCAAGCTGGGCTTGATTCTGAAATCACAAGAATTAGCTCAATTTCAATGAGCTTTGCATTCCTTTCTGGGGAACTGCAACATGAGAGGGGAAGAGAATTAATTTCATCTGATGTTAGCTATATAAAAGTAAGACAAGGCATATCTTCTGCATCAGTCATCAGTGGAAAGCCACCTCTGGAGAGTGGCTTAGATGAATACCACAGCAGACATCCAAGGCTCATGGACATGTCCTCTGTATGTGCTTTCCTCCCTCTGTGGACTGTGGAGGGAGTCTGGCTGATCTGATTGTATTAAACGTCTTACTTTTAGACCACTGAAGTCCCTCTTGGGGTCCCTGAATCCTAATCCCGGTGCCTATGGTGGAGCTAGCGAGGGCTGTTGGATCAGCTGACGGTTGTTAATTGTTTCGTCCGAGGATGTCTGGCAAAGAAGCTGTGTGTCAGGGTTTCTAGTAATGCTTACTCAATGCACGCTGTTCCAGTTAGATCCTGCAGAGTCTATGCCTGGGGCCTGGGCTCAATCAGTCCCTCCAGACTTACTGTATTCCCACAAACTAAAGCTCTCTTTTTAGCTCTTGTTTGTTTTTCAGGAATAATCTAAACTGGGGAAATGCTTGCTACTAGTATCTGATCAGTTCCTGTGGAGATGCTTGGCTCTCACTGCAGTCTATACACAGGATAGGATATGCTTGCTGTGTCCATGGGGCAGCAGAAGGACAGAGGGCTTTCACAGCGAATTTGATGCAAAGGTAGGTGTTGTGGGAGGACTGTGCTCTCAGTCCCTCATCAGCACTGCTGATGGAGTCTCCTGAAGGAAGAGCAAACTTCTGCCAGGCAGTGTCTTTGCCCTCAAGGCAGCAACAAACCCAGATCTTACTGCCATGGATGGAAAACAGCCTTGTGCCTTGCTCACATTCTTACCAAGGCACAAGGGCATCAGGCTCACTGAGCACGCTTGCTGACTGATCCTTCTCCCAGCTGCCTTGTTTCACACACAGCAGAAGTTAGCAGTGCAAAAAATTGGATGTCCTCCTCTTCTTGACATAGGGGCAGGATTATTCCTCCCTGTAATATATGCATTTGGCCCCTCAAAGATCAAAGATTCAAGTAATGTTGCTTTTGCAGCTCCCTGAGGAAGCATTTGACAATTTAATAGATCTCACCATTACTGTATTTTCACTGATGTCTCCCCTGCATTCTTCTCATGGCAGTAGCTTACTTGTTTTTCTATGTCTCGGTTTTAGTATAATCATTTGATAATAACTGTTTATAATGGGCATCATAAGAGATGTGGAGCTCTGAAAACCTTTGCAGTGGAAGGAATGCAACAGCAGATTCCTCTACTCAGGCCAAAGCCTCAATTGGCATAAATCTGTGTGGTTTTCATTGCCAAGCATGAAGTTTGCACTCATGTACAAAGGATACCTCCTTGTGAACTTCAGTCCCCTCTATAACAGGGTTAAAATTTTCTCCTTGTTTCTGAAACCATGCTGAATTTTAAGCTTTCTTAAATCCAGCCCAGAAAATCTCATTTCTTTGAGTCAGAATTATTGACGATCAAATTAATCTATAATGAACAAGAAGGGAGCTTTAAGAGAGGGTTTGCTATTTTGGATATTTTTTGGTGTCCTTTTCAGTGTCCTTCCTCAGTCCTAATCCCTTCCCTCCTTCTCTTCCTCCCTCTCTCCTTCCCTTCCTTCCCTGAAATCTTTCATGCACACGCCTCTGAAAACAATTGGACACCAGAGCATATTCTTTTGGTTTGGGTTTTTTTTTTCCCCAGCCTTATTAGCTAGCACTGTATACATCATCATAATCGTGTTAAGATGCTGTCAGCATCACTGGCTGGTTTCACAGACTGCTCTGATTGCTTTCCAAGCATCACTAAGAATAGCCTAAGACAGTGATGTATGATGCTGAGTAGAAAGCTGTCACTATAATGACTCTTTTCTTCCCATGGACTTCTACCAGGAGTCACAAAAATATTAGACTGGAGGACCTCATTTGAAAGTTTAGGGTGGAAGAGGTAGGCAAAAAGAAGCTGAGGTGCATATTCTGTGTTTCTTATATCCTCTGACTCTGAGCAACACCAAACACAGGTATCATCTAAAGCACTGTTTGTTCATTCTGAGCAGGCAGTTTATTTGTAATCGTTAATCTGTATTGTTGTACTAGCGAAAAATCAAAGCAGAGGGCATTTGCTAGAATAATGACCTTGTGAAGAAAAGCAGCACATTAAAGCTGCTGTTTATTGTGAAGGGTTTCAAAACAGGTATTTTGTGTGTTGCACTTCTTAAGAAACAGATGCACCAGTAAGTGCTGCATGGCTAGAAACCCCACATACATATGTGCACACTCTTAAAGGTCTGCTGTCAACAAAATCAGGTTTTAGAGACATGGACAGTCCTTGAAAAGTGTGCAAAGGCTTGCTCATTTTTCCCTTTGTTTAACTCTTATGCCTGTTAGTAAGAACACAGTTAATTAACTGCAGACTAGCTGTCCCACTAATGAAATCTGCAAACATGCCGTATAGCTATAGTGAAAGATACTGCCTTTGGGGACAAGAAAAGTATAGATTTTTTTTTTCCCTACAAACTTCTTTTGTAAGATCAAGTGGACATAGACCATCCTTCTACCAATATTTGTAGACCTTTACCAATCTGTCTGAAACTGTCTTTAGGACAACAGGCTGAAGCATTCATAAAAGAGTTCAGATGACAATTTTTTTCTTGGTCTTTTGTTTTCCCTGTCAGAAACATATCCACTAACTGCCCTGTTCCTTCTTGACCCTCACAAAGTGGGACTGGCACACCTGGGGGGCTGCCTCCGTGTCCCTGCCTGACAGCGTCTGTCCCTGGTAAAAGGTAGTGTCCATGGAGGTTCATGTCTTGAACAACTACAGGGGAAGGTGACTGGGTGATGTCTGGTCTCAGATGAAGATGCCCTGGGCTCTGTTCCCAGTTTTTCCGCACTGTCCTTCTGGCACACATTTCTCTGGGCATCATTTTCCTTGGAAACAGTGAATAAGGAAGAGTTCAGCTAAAGAGGACAACTGACCACAGTGGCAGTGCCCCCAAGTGCTTAGCCCATGGGGCAGCAGGGATAGACCCCAGAGCAGCAGAGTTGATGTCCAGAAGCCAATGTCCTCTCTGCAGTGGTGGGTCACTTGGGAGCAGGCTCCCCTTAGGAACTGTGATGTGTCTTCTGGCTTCATTTCATCCCAAAGGCCCCCAGGCCATGCACTCAGAGGCTCCCCTGACATGTGAACCCAAGCACAGCAGTGGTGAGTGCCTGGGAGACCTGATCTAAGCCAGGAGTGTGGAGACACTGACCTGGCCTGTCTGAAGAAGCTCTTGCTATCATGTCTTCTCTTGTGTATTGGCTCTGGGTGAACTTTTGCTTAGCCAGACACTGTACTTCGATTGCCAGGATAGTCACCTCCTTGGCAGAGGAAGTGGATGAGTTTGATTGCAATAGCCCTCATGCTGCCGGAGCTGGGCTGGGAGTCCCATGAAACAGCTGTACAGAGAGAATGGAGATGTTTACCTGCTGCTAACTAAACTCAGGTCTGTGATTCTGTTTGTGACCCCTGTGTCAAACTGCCCCCTGCCACTCAGAAGCCTCTGGAAGGGGCTCAGGAAGGCAGGGGAGCCTCCAAGGATTCCTGTACACTGCCTCCAGTCAGGAGCTGAGGCACAGCCTGTCATGAGTTTTGAGAGGGGAGAAGACTCCTAGCCCACACATCCTGCAATAAGGAGGGCTCAGCTCCACTAGGTCCCCGGAGGAAGCCACAGTCTGCTCTTTCTCTGGAATGAAGCTTGCAATTTTCCCCAGTAAGTGCTACCAGTTGTAGCAGCAATTCTTAAGTCACATGTTTTACTCACTTTGCATGCTTTTTATACCATATCGTCATCAAAGGCATTCATGTGTCTTGATTCAAAGTTATTCAAGATGTGGAGCCTCCAGATTTTATCAATGGAAAGGGGAGGATATGTCCACCTACAGAATTTTTTTTTTAAAATGCATCTCTTAAAATTTATTTATGAAGGCACAGATATGCTCAGAAGTGCTTCTATCTAATGCTTAGTTTAAATGACTGCAGGTTTAAAAATGCTGAACTCCACTCTCTTCAAAACTAGTTTTTACTCCGTATGAAATCTACAAGTAAAAACAAATCCAATCAAGCTTGAAATGTCTGGCCCCAGCCATTGCCAATTGACGTGCCTATGAGTTACAGTTTGAACCTGTATGAAGGCGGGGTGCTTCCTCCTTCACCCCAGACTGACAGGGCTTGAGTGCAGCCTGGGCTGGTTTGGCTTAGAGTCTCTAAGCTGACTTGCATTAACAAGCAAAATAGTCCTAAAATAGTTTTTTTGATAAAGCCCTGTTTCCCTGAAAAGTGGAAAGGGCCAAAGGGATTCAGTGGGCCCTTGCTAATGCTGTGGAGGTCCAAAACCACCTCCTGTGCATGCAAGATTCAATGGGCAGAATGGAACTGTGGCTTCGAGGGGGTGTTGCTGGAGAGGACACAAGGAAATATAGCTGACCCAGCCAACGTCTTCTTGGGGTTCCCAGCACAGCACAGCAGCTGCTGGGGGCCAGGGCTGCTGCCTCTGGAAGGCTGCCCTCAGGAAGGGGCAGCCACGGTGGGTGGTACAGCTGTGGCTGTGACTTCAAGGAGGCTGCAGCAATGCAGCTCAGTCCAGTATAGCCATTGATGTGGCTCTTGGCACCACATCTGAGGAGACCGCTGCACGACAGTTATTTCACCTCAGGCATTTTGCACTTGAAACAGCCAAAATTTCAGCTGGTGTTTAACTAAAAATACCTTGTTTCTGTGAAACTGTAGCCCCTCCCTGAAATCTGTTTACCCCACAGCAGCAATGGTAAAGCACCCAGAGGAAAGTATGATGTGGAGTCTAGAAGTATGAAGCAGATGAACTTTGCAAGGTGAGAATATCCTTCATTTCTCTAACTTATCTAAGATCCACCATGTAAATCTGATGGAAGCGTATAGCCCTAAGAAATGAAGCCAAGTGAATATACATGAAATGAAGGATTAGCTTCATTTGATACTGTATAACAGCAGACCTGTGTGCAAAAATGTGCTTTTGAGATAATCCTTTTTTCTCCCTATCCCATTTCTACTTTGGAAAATTTCATATGTCCTGCCCAAGCTTATGGTATTTTTAAGAGATAAGCATGTCATCATCCAGTATGCAGTAAAGGGTATGGAAGGGAGAAAAGTCAGTATGTTTAATACAGTCTCACTAAAATGGATCCATTTTATTCTTGATGATAACAATATGTTTAATAGCCTTATACAGTGAGGTATTTTGTATGTGACCATCAGAAGCATAGTTAATGTGAAACAGAAGCTTATACCCAGGGCTGTGACTATGTAAAACAATCTTTCCCAGCTCCTCAATCACACACTGAAAGCTTGCCCCAAACTTCACCCTGCAGCTTACCCCACACTTCCACAATTTTTTTAATTACATGGACAAACACCACTCTGGGCACCAGGTGTCAGGGGCACAGAGGTGCTAAGGATCCAAAGCAACCTCCCCTTATGCTAGAAGAAAAGCAAGGACTGTGGTCCTGCAGACCTTTCCCCTGCCATCTGGGCAGGCAGAGAGTCTTCAGAGAAAAGGTGGGTGGGCTTATTCCCCTCTCCTAGGTTTTGACCTTTGCAAAGGCACATGGGGATCAATTGCAAATACCAACCCTTAGATCAGAAGAAGACCATGTGCCAGTGCAGAGCTACACGCTCCTACCTGCAAGCAGCCAGCTGCAAATGCATGCACCCAGCCTGATTCAGTTGTTGACAGTGCCCTAGATTGCACAAGGCATCATTCGAGGTGTCTGAATTGCACAGATCCATATTGCAAGAAGCTGAGAAGGCAGCTTTGGACAAGGCATAATAAAACGGGAAAAGTATCAGAGGAAATAATAAAAGCTGGGATGTCTTAAATTATTCCACTCTAATAAGAGTGCAATTGGTGAACTGCATAGAAAAAATACTGTACTTGCTTTTGTCAAGCAGCTGTTCTCCAAAGGCTTCCAAATCAGCTGGCTTGTGCTCTTTAATCCCATATATCATCCTGAAAATATCTAGGTGGAAACACCATTTGAAGAAACAATGGCAAATGTACAGAACAGTATTCCTAGCTATTGTGGAGTGAGGCCTGCTCCGTCTGCTTGCACCCATCTATACAGACCCAAGTTCTCAGATATCCTTCCTTTTTCAGATTTCAGGGAAATGATGTGAGTCTCTGAAAGACTAGCTGAAACGGGGACAAAGGCAGTGATCTACACCTTGCTCCTCCAGCCCAGTGGCACTTGCCACAACCAAAGTTAAAACCCAGTCTTGTGGGAGACAGTTTTCTCAAGGGTTAGCACAAAACTGTGGTAAGAAGCTTCCCTGGAAAATAAGACATTTCCAGCCCTCATTCCTTGCTCTGCTTACAGGCAAGGCACATTTCTGTGCTCGCTCTTTCTTGCATATAAATGCAAGGCAAAGTTTGTGTGTGTTTATATATGTATGCATACATACATTCATATTTCATTCATATTTCATACAAAAGTATGCACAAACACAAATATATATACACATATATCATAGAATCATAGAATGGTTAGAGTTGGAAGGGACCTTAAAGATCATCAAGTTTCAACCTGCCTGCCTTTGGTTGCCCAAAGCCCCATCCAGCCTGGCCTTGAACACTTCCAGTTAATGTATATGTCTACATATATACACTCGTAGAGCTAAAAAATCTCAAAAGAGAACACTGCACCCTGCACACACCTTTCTGCGGGGAGATGATGAGAGAGGAAGCACAGAGCAGATGTTGGTTGTATTGCTTAATGAACTGCCACGAAGCATTACACTGTTTAGTGTGGTAGAAGCAACACAGAACAAACTAGAATCGAATAGGCCAGACTGGGTGCTGAGGAGAGAGGAAAGAGGAGCCTGGGGAGAAAGGCAGCTGAGGAAGACTGGGTGTTGGCTCAGGGAGGAAAAGAGCTGTGCAAAATAGTGTGTGGCAGCAGGTAGAGCAGGGCTTGGGAGTGCTTAGGGAGGGTGGTAGGTTGGGTAGGAAGAGTGGGTAATAGGGCAGTGGGATGCAGTATTCAAAAGAGACAATGTGAAGGTGGAATATTTTAGGGAGGTGACTGGAAATGAGTGGAGATTCAATCAAAAGGAGGTGTAAAGGAGGTAAGGTGGAGGAAGGAAATTTTTTGCGTGTCCTGTAGAATTTATGTCAGAACAATATGTATAACCATCTCCTTTGCATCAGTGGTCCATAATCTCGTAGCAGAGTTGCCCAACTATCTTGAAGACCCTAAGGCCTGTGTGACTGCACCAAGAATCACAGAATCTTAGTGGTTGGAAGGGACCTTTGAGATCATCGAGTCCAACCACATTAAAAAAAAAACCAAAACCACAACAAAAACCCCACACACAAAAACAAACAAAGAAACAAAAAAGCCACCCACCAACTAAACCCCACACCCACAACCCCACGCACAACACCCCACCACAAACCAATGATCTTGGCCACTACAGCATGCCCTGAAGAGCCACGTCTACACGTTTCTTAAATACCTCCAGGGATGTTGACTCCACCACCTCCCTGGGCAGGCTGTTCCAGTGCCTGACCACTCTTTCAGTAAAGTAATTCTTCCTAATATCTAATCTAAACCTCCCCTGCCGCAGCTTCATACCATTTCCTCTGGTCCTGTCGTTATTCCCTTGGGAGAAGAGGCCAATCCCTGCCTCTCTACAGTTTCCTTTCAGGTAGTTGTAGAGGGCAATAAGGTCTCCCCTCAGCCTCCTCTTCTCCAAGAAGAGACCACCAAAACCTCAAAAAAGCCTCTCATTCACCACCACTACATCCTCCATCTTTACTTTTGCTTCAGGCTCAGTAATGAAACCAGAGGAAATGTTTTCTGCAACCTATTTAAAATGGAAGCAAAGAAATTGCTGGTTATAAATGGAACGGCATGTCTTTTCATCTGTGTATTCACAACGTTGCAAAAAAGCAATAGCTCCAAATGTAGTTATTTAACCAGATGAACAGACATCAACATATTTCGAGTCCTACACATGAATATGGAAGAGAAATAAAATCATGGGCAGTGTGTGATATTTTAACCCAAAGCTACAATTTGACCAGAATATTTTCTTACAAGTTTGTGCTCCAGGAGATTCCTAAACCACCATCCATGAGAATATTTGGATTTTTGCCTCAAGAAAGTCAGAATAACAGCACGGACTTCACAAATCAGATCAGAATGACCTTCTTAGTGTTTGTTCTCAGCCACACCATGGTTTGCTGCATAATGTGAATTTCCTTTTAGTGTCAGTCTGCTTTGCTATCTATCACTGGGCATGATGGAGTTACCTCCTATGAGGAATCCTGGTCATTATATAAGCATCATGCTGTCTCCTGTAAGAAGTATCTGCTATTGGTAGCAGCCTACTTTTATTTCTAATCAGGAAGATTTATAGGCATGAACAGTAAAATGGCGATAGAGCACTAACAGTGTTTGTCTCCAGCTTCATAGATGGCTAGACAAGTGACAATGTCCCACAGACAACGTACAGAGAGGTTACAGACTAATCAGACCAAGTCCTGAGTTGGCACTATGGGGGTGATAAATACGCTCAGTATGACTTGCTGTGTATGACACCAGATAGCAGACAGAGATAAAAACTGTCAGCACTGTGGTGCTCTGTACTGCTGCACTCACTCTCCCTGATTTTCAGATGAAACTCAATGACAAACAAAAAACCAAGTTTTTTTTTATGACTAGTAGTTCTGCAAACTAAAATAGGGATCTGTAATCCACCTATTTGCAGAGAGTTTTGTCACTGGCTTCATCAGAACCAGAAGCTTTCTAGAAAAAAGCTTTCTAGAAATGTATACATTTGGTAAAAAAAGAGAGCCGATGCCGAAGACGCAGCCTTAGTCATCTCTGACCATCCCACCTGGCGCAGAAGTATATGCCCTGCTGTTTAAGGTTGGCAATAGATTACGCCCACCAATAAGTCTGCACCCAGTTGGTGTTACTGTTTGTTATTACCACAGGATCTAGAGGACCCAGTTTAAACCAAAAACCCATGTTTTAGCAACTGAACACATAAACATGCTTGAATTTCAACATATGCAAGCTAATAACCACCACTGTGGTGGTGGGGAAGGGAGATGAAGTGAATCCAGGTCAGCCTGCAGCAGTGGTGGGGCTCATGCCACAGTGGCTGAACGCAGGCATCATGCTGCTTGTCCCCTGAGAGACCAGCCACAGTGCATAGAGAGAATCACAGAATTGTCTCGGTTGGAAAGGACCTCTGAGTCCAACCATACACACACACGAACACAATCCAAACCAACCAACCAAAGAAAGAACCAAACCAAAAAATACACAAAGAAATACCCCACAGACCCCCACATCCTACAATCTCAGCCACTAAAGCATACCCTGAAGTGCCACATCTATCCATTCCTTAAATACATCCAGTGATGCCTCCCTGGGCAGGCTGTTCCTGTGCCTGTAAGTAAGTAATTCTTCCTCATGTCCAATCTAAACCTCCCCTGCTGCAACTTCAGACCACTTCCCCTCATCCTGTCATTATTCACTTGGGAAAAGAGGCCAGCACCAACCTCTCTACAACTTCTTTTCAGGTAATTGTAGAGAGCAATCCTCCTCTTCTCCAAACTAAACATGCCCAGTTCCCTCAGCCTCTCCTCATAGGACTTGCTCTCTAGACCACTCACCAGCTTGGTAGCTCTCCTCTGGACATACTCCAGCACTTCAATGTCCTTGCAGTGAGGGGCCCAGAACTGAACACAGTACTTGAGGTGAAGTCTCACCAGGGCTGAGGACAGAGGCACCATCACTTCCCTACCCCTGCTGGCCATGCTATTCCTGATACAGGCTGGGATGCTGTTGGCCGCCTTGGCTGCCTGGGCACACTGCTGGCTCATGTTAAACCAGCTGTCCACCAGAACCCCCAGGTCCTCTTCTGCTGGGCAGCTTTTCAGCCACTTTTCCCTGAACCTGTAGTGCTGCATGAGGTTGTTGTGATTGAAATGCAGCACTTGGCACTTGGACTTATTGACCCTTATACAATCGGCCTTGGCCCATCAACCCAGCCTGTCCAGGTCCCTCTGTAGAGCCTTCCTACCCTCAAGCAGATCAACACTCCCACCTAGTTTGGTGTCATCTGCAAACTTACTGAGGGTGCATTCAATCCAGATCATTGATAAAGATATTAAACAAGACCGGCCCCAAAACTGAGCCCTGAGGGACACTGCTGGTGACCAGCCACCAACAAGACAACAGAGAGGCAACAGCCTCACTAGTGCAGCACATCCCCAGGCATTCTCTGAGTATAATTATAATTCAAACTGATGGGATTTTTGAAAAATGTTTTACCATCCCATCTATCTAAGTCTGACTTGATTCTGTCAATGAAGTAGCTAAGTTTTCTTTTTTTTTTTTTTTTTTGGTCCAAACCAAAATCAAAACCTTGA
>VXBJ01003849.1:1590067-1706848 GCA_013400055.1 Nycticryphes semicollaris
CAAACACTGTAAGTTGCAGGTGTCAGGAAATCTGAATATAACACAGCTATGGAATGGGAAAGAAAATACATCATTCCTCAGATCCAACACATTTGATAATAATAATAATATAGCAGAAGGTAGGGCAGATAATACTGATTTACTGCAATCCCATCTGCATGTGTACGCGAATATAAATATTTATACTTTTATTTAGATTTTATGATTTATTCATTTTATACATAAAGAGATAATGAGCAACACATCTGCATGCTATGAATCCAGGTTGCATTGATGGGTTTTATTGAAGAAGTAGAGACAAAACCCCTGAGGACAAACCTTCTGCTGTCTTCATAGTTTACTGTATTTGGGATGTCAGGAGTTTGTAAAGTTAGTCTTTTATTTAAAATAAATACACAGACAACATGAGAGCAAGCATGCTAACACACAGAGAGACAGGCAGAGAAACTCTGTCTTCAAGTTAAGAAAACACATTTTTTGACATGAATTACACACCTGCTTTGTTTTTTCCTGTTACTGAGAAATTCAAACAAAACAGGAATTCACTCCGTATAAATGACTAAAGCCATAGTTTTGCAAACACCTCTGTGTGACAATGGCTTAGCACATAGCAACAAAATTCAGCAGTACAACTGATCAAAACCTTCTCACAGAAAGTAGTGATGGTATATAGTTTATTGGACATGATGATTTTCACATTAAGTTTTAGTTGTAATTGCTTTCAATTTTTTGTAGGAAAAAAAAAAACATGGGTTTTCTAACAATCAAAAACTATTGGGTTTGGGGTAAAAAATCCCAACAAAGCCAAAAAATCCTTCTCCCCAGTTTATTTGCTTTCTAAAATGTGAAACTGTAGAAATCAGTTACCTTTCTTTTCATTAAGAACTTACCATGCCAAGGCCAGGTGTAGAAGCAGTTCTCCTGGAGAAATACACACAAACCACTCTAGTATAAGCCAGGTGTGTGAAATTTTTTTTCCAGGTCATGAAAAATTAAAAATTTTCCAGACATTACAGCACAGCTTTGAACTCAAGTGAATATAACATCTGACTACCCAACACTTCCAGCTACCAAGCTCCAGTAGATTATTAGTTGATGTCTATACCAGTGGATGCTACAATTTCCATGAACACTCTGAGTGTGCCCACAGAAGCAGAAGGTGTATCTCTCGCAAATATGCTTGCAAAAGTGATCAAAACCTCCTCTGATTTCAGTTAATCAGTTTGCTCTATACTCATTCTCTGTCATTTGATATGTAAACCCCACATATTTCTTGTTAAGTTTTGCAATCTAGCCACAGATTCTACATCAAAAAGTTGTAAATGTGCAGTGTGTTCTGTATATTTATTTGGAAACATGAACACAGTGTCTGAAACCTTGGGGCTTATGCAGCTGAAGAAGACTGTGCCCCATCTTTTGTGGAAGGCTGATGAACTTCAGAGGTCTCTTCCAATCTCAGCCATTCTGTTTCCAGTTTATTTATGCAAAAGAACCCCTTAGGATGTTGAAGTTAGACTCATTGGTGATGCTCCAGCTTGCAGTAATATAAGCCTGCTGCAATCTGCTCAAAGGGTTGCATATAAAGCCAGTGCATTGTGCAGAAAAGGTATCTGTTATCCTAGCAGGTCTGTGATTGCCCCTGGGCTTTTATTGTGGCTCTGGATAACAACAAAATAAAATATGAAAACTACTTAGTTTAGGAGAAACTTGAGCAACTTTGAAATGTGTATCATATATATAAACAAATCTTCACCAAATTTGCCTAGGACTTCAAAAGACCCAGTTCATTAGAAAGGATGGATTATCTGTCTATCTTGGTTGGTGGTGTAAATGCACTATCAGATCAGATTCAGTATGTCCTGCCAGTGGCTGAGAAATCTGATTCAGGAAACCCTTTGCCTGCACAGGCATAAAGGGACAGGAACCACTGAAGAACTTGGGATACATGCGCTATCACTGCTGCCTCCACGTATTTCTCTGTGAACACCTTTCTTCAGCTTCCCTGTGCCCAAGAGCTTTCATAGCTTTGGCTGTCTGAGCCAGCTCTGCTCATTATCTATACTGTTTCTCTTACATAAGGCCCTTTAATCATCAACAGACAGTTTCTGCTCTCCAAAGAATATATCAGCCCTCAGAAACATGGCCAGACAGCTGAGGGAGAGCACAGGCCCTTGTAGGGTGTTTCTTTTCATCTTCTCACCTCTCCTGCCCCTTCAGGGACAGCAGTCCCATAGATTTCAGGAGGGAAATAAAAAAGCTCTAAGACATCTTGAGCCTCTCATCTGGTTTCTCTTCTTGCAACCTTTCCTTTTCCAATGCTATGGTAATTTTCATGCAAGGGGACCGAGGTGAAGGAACAGATGCTGCTCCTGTTTCCTCCCTGTTATCATCCCACTCCCAGTGATGCTCCCTGTAATCATTCCATTGTGTGACTTCGTTTCCTATAAAGCTGAACAATGAATAATGGATGCAAAAACTACATGGCATTTCAGGTTCATTAGTATGCATATTGCTATAAATTCGTTTCAGTAGGTGCTGTGGAGCCACTCTCCTCTCTTTTGTATTTTGAGGTGTCGCTGCTTCAGGCTCTGCTAATGTTCATTTTGTATTCATTCATTTGTGTCTGTAGTTTTACCTGGATCGTAGGCTATTGTTCTTGTTTGCAAAGCTTGGGTTTAATTTCCTGTGGGAAGATTTTCTTTTGTCTCTAGGGCTCTTTCTCCTATTATCATCCACCTTGAGAGTACTGAAGCACCGTCCTGCTGGTAAAATATAATTTGTTTTGTAGTGTTCTAATGAAAATTTTACCACTTCTGTCCTCAAAAAAATAAAGATCAAGATTTTACCACATATTCTAGCTGTCAGTAACTAGGGCTTCCCTTCTTTTCATTTCTGTTCCTGAATGCTAAATAGCCCATGAGCTCTTCAGCCACAGTCCTGCAAATCCATGTCACTTTTGACCCAAGTCCAGCTGCTGACAAAGACTTTGCTGGTAATACTGGGCTCCCGAAAAGAATTCCTGTTGGCCATGCATACAGCAAGCCAAGGAGCAGAGCTTTTTTATAAAGTAGAACAGAAGCTACTTCCTGCTCCATTTCAGACCCCCAGCTCCTGTTAATATATCTCACAGTTATTCCCTTTATTTATATGACATACATATTTTATTCATTGTCATTAGGCTGTTCAATAACAACCCATTATCTTTCAACAGATTCATAGCAGATAAAACATTCATATTATTGCCCCTATATTTATTTCTGTTTTATGATATTTTTCCTCAAACATCTAGAGTCATGTTTCCTAACAACAGCATATCATTAGGCCTTGCCTTCAGCTATTGTTAACAACAAACTGATAAAATGCAGTAGGATGCTACAAAAGGTAGAGCTGATCCCAAGTCTTCTTTCCTCTCTGCCCTATTTGTATTGGGCCAATGGTGGTACAGAGCTATCAGCTCAAGAAAGTACAAAATGAACTCTGTCAACAATGGAAGAAAGAGACAATAGTGAGCTGTAGCTGTGCTCTCCCAGGACGTCTTGCACAAAGGAACAATCGCCCACAGCAGTCTCACTGAAATGGAATTTGCAGTGGATAATATTCAGTGTATGCACAGTGCATATAAAGTAAGACAGTAGTCACTGATAGCAGATTCTCTGTGCACACGGAGCACCTCTTAGTGAAACTGTTTCTCATCTCTGATGGTGTATGTAAAGCCTTCTTAACATTACAAGCGGCACTGAGTGTTAAGGATAAACTATTCAAACCAGGCTGCTAAAAACAGGTGTTAAAACCCAAGTACTGAAATGAGTTGTCCTACATTCAGTACCAGGAACCAGTAGCCACATTTTGAAAATGATGGTGTAAGTGACTCTCAAGATGGAAAGGAGAGCCTGTGGAGAGAAAAGAGCAAGCCCCCTCTGCCTGGATCATCATCACCTTTGTCCTCCTTTTTTTCTTCCCACAGCAGTAACAAAGTCCAGCACTCCAGTTTTTTAGTCATATGAAACCAAAGATAAAAATACATCTACTAACACTAGTAAAGGCTACAAAACCAGGTGAGTCAGGCTCTTCAGATGCTTCATCAGGAAACTCATAATCTCGACTATGTCCAGAATGCCTATTTGACTTGTGGTGACAGCAGATATGCATTCACTGGAGCCTCCTTGCTAAGAGAGACAAACTGTGTGTCCCTGAGGAGAGTGAGAGAGCCCACAGATAAATAGATGGCACGAACAATTGGCAGATCTAAGTACAAGAGTGTGACATGTAGACACACTGCATGAGGAGAGAGAGATCAGTTATAAGTAGATCATTTCCACTTTTATTATGGTAAATTTCCAGCTTATGGTAAATTGAACAGATCCTGATCTCTGAAGTCTGAAATATGAAAAACTTAAACCTTACAAAAATATTCTCAGTGTACAGTTCCACTGCAGAGATTATCATGACCACAGGAACAGGCATCTTCCTAAGTATCACACTCTTACACATTGTATCTGATTATATAGAAATATATACAAATATACTGAAAGTAGCCCACACATATACACTTTTTTCATGTATAGTCATATATCTCTATCTGTATAAACATGCTAGTCTCCCCAGATGTGTGTATAGACAAGCACAAAAACATATGTATGTAGATACCCTAATGGACATGCATATTCATCATAGTCTTTTTTAAACAGGTTTGCTTTTATTTATATAAATATCCTCCCTTGCATTTATGTTTAAGGCACTGTACTCAGTTACATTTTTGTTGACAAGGCACATTGCTAAGGCCACTTGCTGTTAGCCTGCTCCTTTAACTTTTCTAAGCGTGGTTTTACTGTGCATTTTTGGGAACTTGACTGTGTGCAACAGGAAATAATTCACTCTTGTATAAACTACATAACCTCTGTTGAAGTAAGTGGTGTGGGGATTGATTAAAATCAGGGCTAGGTTTGTCCATTTGAGTCCAGCTATGCCAGCATTTGGCCACCCCAGAACCTCAGTAGTGGCAAAACTGAGTAACTGAGAACAGAATTTTTCCCGAACACTAGAATGATCCTCTCTCTATTCATAATCAGCATGTTTTGTAGACCACAAACCTACCTGTTAGTACTTACTTCTCCCTTCCTTGTAGCTTGTTGCTGTACCACCCCCACAATGCCCTCTTCTCCCAATTGCTTTATATGGTTCCACCACACCAATGGGTGTCTGGAGCTGAACACCTCCAGGAGACACACCCTTCACCTGCACTAAGTGAGCAAAATGTGTATATTTTACTGTTAGAGTAGCCTCCAGTGTTATATCTGTAGCCTGCTGAGCTGAGGGTCCCACTGTGTGTTGTCCTGATGCAAAGGCAGGCGTGAAGCAAAGTGGCTCCTGGAGGTGAGGAGAGAAGCCCAGCTGCAGAGGCAGGAAGAGGATGCCTCAGTTTAATTCTCTGTCTGCCATGAACAGTTCGTAAAGGAGAATAACCACAACAAAGGAAGCATAAAATCTCATTTTCATGTTCTGCTCCCCAAACAGCGATGACCTGCAAATGGGCACTGTGTTGTGCTGACGGGCAGGAGGGGGCCAGCAGAGCAGAACTCCATCCTGTCCCTTCATACCTTCCCACCCAACTCTTTGCATGCTGGCTCCCTGCTCAGCCCAGCAGAGATGAAGTGGTTGGACATACTTGTGCCTCCGAGCTATCACTCCTCCGCCATCAAGGGCAGTAAAAGAGCTTCCCTGGCCTCACAAAGGTGCTGTGCGGACAAGTATGTTGCAGGTTGCATAAACTTGGATATCACTGCAAGAGAGGCTAGATAACAGACAATATACTCAGCTTCCAGGTATACAGCTGCAGTTTGCAAAGCTGGAAATGAGCATGGTAGTTAAAGTGTTCCCTTTTCTTTCTTTTCTCTTTGGGCAAACTGTTCTTTGTTCTTGTAGTCTGCTTAATTCTAGGGATTTTTTTGTTCCAGTGAAACATTTAATTTTTCTTTTTAATACATGCCCTGGCACTGAGCACCTGCTGCAATTAAAGCTCTGGTATTTGGCTCCTGTGAGGTCTATTCTATTATAAAGTCTTATCCATTGATTGTAGACTAATGAACCCATCAATTCATCACAGCACTTCTATTACCCTACTGCTGTTGTGGGACATTGTATTGCTGAGCTTGGTTAAGAGGACTGACTCTCTTGCTACTGCCCCAACTGTTGTTAAGGATGTAAAAAAGGTAAAGTAATCAGAATTTCAATACAGTTCAACTTTGTGGCCCTTCTGTGGTATGTCAGCTCCTACTATAATAGGACTTTCTCATTTAACATAAATCAATTTCAGCAATACTTGCTGTTCAGAAACAGTGGGTCTTCAGTGAGATGGAAGAGGCAATGAGACTTGATATTTTGCTGGGAAACAGTGGGGTACATAAAAAATGGTTGGTTTCTTTGTACTCTTAGAAGTTTTCTTGAGTGGGGCATCTGCAAAACTTAGATAAACTCAAGGTAAGTAGAAACAGCAAGAAGTGGTATCAACGGCAGTAGCAACAGCAGCAATATGCTTTTCTCCCTCTGTGTCAGATTCTGGTAATGCTGTTTTTTAAAGCCTAGTCTCAGATTATTTGTGACAGATTTATTTATCATTCCATAGATTGTTTTCTGTTTGGGGTTTTTTGCTTGTTTATTTGTTTGGGGTTTTTTTCAGATTGTCTGGCATTATATTGATTCAGCACAGAAATGTGGAAATGCACAAAAGGAATTGGGAAGAAAATAAAACCCAGGACCACAAGAGGAATTGCCTTTAAGGTATCACCAAAAAGTTTGAGCAGCCAAAACCCAAATATAATAATTCTGGCAGTCTTCATGTCTTTCTTGAGAAAACATTTTGGTGCTGAATTTGGAGGGTGAACACTAATATAGGAACATACTGAAAAATAAAGGAAACCAGACTGTTCTTTGTAACTGCATCAGAGAAATCACAATGTCTATATAGGAAGTATGTAAACAGAATATCTGCAAACACAAACGAGAGGAGTGGAGATGTCTCAGAAAACCAAGATGCCTATAGAGAAACATACCTAACAGATAGAAATTAATCCAGCCTTTTCAATCCAGCATTCCTTTCTAAAAAGAGTTAAAAATTCCTAATACTAGCAGGTCAACTGAAGCAAAAAAATTGGTTTAAATTTAGGCAACACAAGCCCATGGAAAAAAGGTTTATCAGTTCCAGAAAAGTGAAACCATTTTCTCTCCAGCACAAACCCTCATCTGAGTTTAGCCACCAATTCATTCACTTGTTATTTTTAAAGCCAGCTGTTAGAACACATGCAGTACTCTGTCTATCCAAGCATCTCAGTTCTAGCACTAGATTGTTTTTCTAAAGCACGTAATCTGATGCCACAGTACAGACAAGGGATTTGGGCAGTGTGGGCCTTTTAATACCATGTCTATCTGCTGCACATGTCCTGACACGGCTTCTTCTGGATGTGGGAAACGAAGCATCTAAAGCAGGCGGAAACTAATCTTTAAGAACAAGGCCAACAATTAGCTAGTAAATAGTGGTGCTGCAAGTCTAATTAATTAATGTCTGCAAAATGTTCTGAGATTCCCCAGACAGAACATGTTACAGAAGTGAAAAATATTACAAGTAATCTTCACTGATGTATTAATAACAGAGAAGGTAGGAATATAGCCTTGTTATAAAAAAAGGCTCATAGTGAGTTTCTCTTGCAGCAGGTTTGCCAACAGAACCAACTGACTGCAAAGCAAGTACAAAGCTCTGCTCCAAGCTGTGGTGCCTCAGGAAGGCAGCAAAGCTCATGCACATCAGCAATTCTTGTTGCTGATAGCCCACAAGGGAGTCAGGTGTTCTTTCCAGCTTCAGACAGATCCCTGGAGGTCTGTGAGCCTTTGGCTTCATTCAGCCGCTCTCCTCAGTGTCTACAGTGAGATCTCATCGCTGCTTTGCTACTGCAACCCACAAAACAAGCATGTGGCTTCATAAATAAAAGAATTGCTTCAGCTGGATTTGATTGTGACTTATTTCAGAGGGTACAGGAGTGGCAGCAGCAGATCATCAGACCCATGAGACCTACTCCACCATGAATACGGGTGACAGGTTCACCATTGTTTCTCTGGCCGCTTTTCAGGTTACGTTCTGGCCTCTGCCATCTGTGAATACATTGATTCAGCATGAAGGATTTGCAGACTACCCATTGCAGGGTACTACCATCCAGCTACTCTCCCTCTCACCCATTTCAGCCCTGACTGGGAGGACTGAGGCAACAGGGGTGAAAGGGTGAGATGAGAGATGGGGTTCACAGGTCCTTTCTTCAGCTAGGAGTCAAAGGCATGCTGGAGGACATGTTGAGGGCTCATAGGGCCCCAACACAGTGGAAAGCCGTTCCTTTCAGAGATGTGTTGCAGAGCATGGGAGGAAGATGACTCTTCTGCAGAATGACTCCTTGGCCTATGCATACCAGATATGCTGAGAAAGCATATAAACTCACAGTGACCGGGAAATGACTGATCCATGCCAAAGCTGTGAACAGCTTCCCTCACATCTGTGTCTTCACCTCCCCAAAAGCCTGCTCAAGCTTTTGAAGTGTTGAAGTCCTCTTCTCTTCTTCCTCATTTGCTTTTGCCCAGTTGAATCACAGAGATCCCTTTGCCATACTGATTAGGAAGAAGCTGGTGCCTGCCTAGCTGAGCAGACGGACCACATGTATGGACTCCCCAGCCAAGCAAAGGCCCAGCAAGGTTATCTGTCCTTACACAGATGTTCACTCATCATTATTCAGAAATAAACAGCTGTTTTGATAGAAAAATAAACCAGCAGTGAGAAAAAAGCTGGCTCAGAAAGAGCATGCAGAAAGAGGGTAGGAGCCCTAGTTCAGAGCAGGGGCATGGGTAGAGATGTGGGTAACTACAGCACAGAACAGGGGAAGGGATGTGTACAGTATAGGAAGACTCATTTCATGCTGTGATTAACGAAGCAGAGCTTTGGTAATGGAAGGAGTCACAGGGGCTTTATGTGGAAACATACTCACAGGACCTGCGAGCCAACCAGCGTGGAAAGGCTGGGTTATTTCTCCAGGCTGCTTTCCTTGGAACAAAGTGCTGTGAAGTGACAGCTTTGCACAACAGAGTCCTGAGTGGCTGCAGCACACCCTGTATATTCACATCTAACAGTGCACCTGTGAACAGGCACTGCTGCATACTGCACGTTGTGGTTGATTACTTCATTATTGTGGTTGCCACTGGTATGAATGAATAGACACACCCTGTTTCTTTCTGAGATCTTCTGATAAAATATGCTGATGCAAGCTTCATGAAGGCTTGTGGGAAAGTCTGCAGGCATCCATTAACGGCATTTATTCACAATGAATCCAGGATGTGCAGGTCTTTACACCTGCTCTCTGGCCTCATCGCCTATGTCTATAAGTAGTTGGATCTTTTCAGCAAGTCCCTTGCAATATCCAGAGAGATCAAGGAGGCTGAGCAACTGCAGAAGCCACATGGAAGGTCAATGCACAAACTCCTTTCTTTCCCAGCACCAGGCTGTAGAGTGTCATAGTTTATAAACTGGAGTCTGAGGTGATTGCAGTACTCGGGACTAATTACACAGTTCCATTACACTGTCACGTGTCCAATGTTTGCCACAGACCTGGCAAAATAAACCAAGGTCTCTCAAAAACCCATACTCGTACTGCTACAGAGGGTGGGAATTAAAATCTTTGATTAAGTCTTTGATTAAGCTGCAGAGTTTGCACACAGACTGTAAAATGTGAGCAGCAGAGAGGGAGTGAGAAATACTCTTCCTTGGTTGATTTCTGAAGCTTATGGCACAGCTTGTGGGAAAGCCTTTGTGACACTCACATAACAGCTTAGCTTCACTGCTGAAGCCATCATCCTGCTACACATCCCTTACCTCCCTCCCAAGGCTTTCTGCTACGTCAGTGGGCAGATATTCTGTAGAGGACCCCACACCAGAACAAGTAGATGCCCAAAGGAGGCTGTGATCCCTTGGAAAGCCTGCACTGGCAGGACCTGTGGGCCAGTCGAGAGGGCAGCACATGCTGGAGCAGGTTTGCTGGCAGGACTTAGGACCCCACAGGGGACCCATACTGGAGCAGTCTGCTCCTGAAGGACTGCACACTGTGAAAGGGACGCAAACTGTGGAAGGGACCCACACTGGAGAGATTCATGAAGAACTGCAGCCCATGGGAAGGACTCAAGTTGGAGAGGTTCATGGAGGACTGTTTCCTGTGGGAGGGACCCTGCACTGGAGCTGGAGAGGAGTGCAAGGAGCCCTCACGCTGAGGAGGAAGGAGCAGTAGAGACAATGTGTGATGAACTGACTGCAACCCCCATTCCCATCCTTCTGAGACACTCAGGGGAGGAGGCAGAGTGAAGCTGAGCCTGGGAAGAAGAGAGGGTTGGGGGAAAGTGTTTTGAAATTTAATTTTTATCTCTTATTACCCTACTCTGATTGGATTGTTAATAAATTAAATAAATTTTACCCAAGTCAAGTCTGTTTTGCCCATGACAGTAATTGGTGAGTAAACTTTCCCTGTCCGTATCTTGACCCACAAGCCTTTCATTACATTTTCTCTCCCCTTGTCCAGTTGAGGAGGGAGAGTGATAAGAGTGGCTTTGGTGGACACCTGGAGTCCAGCCAGAGTCAACCCACCACAATGAAGAAGTGTCATTCTGAGGGACTTAATTATTCCATTCCTTTAGTCCATCCTTCATGCTTGCTGCATCCTTCTCCCCTCAAATAGCTCCCTTTTGGTCATCTCTGCCATTAAGAAATGAAACTTCAGAGTGGCATCTATCCTTACCTTCTTACCCTACCCCTTGCCCTTCCTCAGTGTTGGTAGGGCTACCACTGCCTTACAAAAGCACAACAAATCTCTGCCTGTTGCCAGTTATGAATCTGTTACAAAAAAAAAAAAACCCTAGAGTAATTTTTATTTCTTTTCTCCCCATGCTTATGCACCAGGGCTTCCCTGCTATTTCTCTGAGGCATCACTTTTTCCACTGCGTCCACAGTCAAATCCATCATCACCAGAACTGAGAGATGCTCTGTGCCTGGACTGAGCTCATCTGCTCCCACACAGCATTTCCTTTCCCTCTCCCTCACTCTCCACCCATGTTTTACGTGGAGAGCTCAGGGGCAGTGAGCTGTTTTTGGGCTTTGCAGACAGTTTTTGGGTGGAGCAGCCGATGAGCTCATTGGGGCTGCACTGGTCCCCATGGGGTATGGTGTTCCCGTTCCTTCGGAGAGAACAGCTGAGACACTTTAACCTTTGTGCACATTTAGAGCCAGACGAATGCTCAGCCGCTTTGGAAACAAACTGTTATTAAACTAATTGTTCTGTTCAAAAATAGTAAGTGGTGTAAGATCTACAGAAGTAATTAGAATTGCCACACCATTCCCATTAAGAAGCAATAACATATCCCGTATGTAGACACTAATCTGATAATTACCTTCTTTAATAGAGATCAAATACCAGTGTGTTTGGGTTTTTTTTATCTTCTGAATGCATGAAGAGTTCAGAATTGGGGCTACAAACCCCAGGAGGTTCTTTTTGCAGGGCTTTCAGAGAGCATGACTCGTTCTGTAGTCTAGAGTTCCCCTTCCTCTTTCTGCCAAAAACTCTCTTTCCCTCTCTGTCTCTGAGATAGATAAACATAAATATACACACATATACATGTCTGTCTCTTTTGTTGCATGTGTGTGTGTGTAACCAGGGATCTCAGGGAAGCTGCTAGGCTCCTAAGGGCAGAGCTCTTGTTCTGTGTTCCCTGCTCAGCCTTAGCTGCTCTGCTGTAGTGGACAGCAAATGGCAGTTTGCAGAGCCTACAGTTCCACCTTCCAGCTAATTCTTCCACGTCAGGCATTAAAAGAGCCTAAGCCTATAATTTTTGAAAGGTTCTTAATTTGTATTATAACTCTTGGAGAGTGACTCGCTTTTCTTATGTCTAAGGACCACAGACCAACCCAATATCCTAAACTTCGGTTAAACTGCACAAGAAAATAAGGATGGGAATAAATATGCTCAAAATGGAAGTGGGTAGCTTTCTCCAGATGAAATCTGTAAATGCAGATGTGCCTTTATATTGAAATGTTATACCCAGGTGACTGCTTATATGGGTCTTGGAAAACTCTCAGGTGAGTGAGTTTCCATAAAATGAAACTGACAAATGCCGTTCAAGAAAAGAGTCAAAAATTAACTCATGGCTTTGTTGTGTGAGGTGTATCATAGTGGAGAATGGGCGCAGAAAAGAGAGATTGTATGCTGAATGTTGACAGAAAGATTTTCTTAGCATAATCTTGTTGTCCACACTGTACTTACATCTCCATACAAAACACCAAAAAAAGAGACTTCAAGCATTGTGACTTTGAAGGCAGTGTTAAATCTTTTTGACCAATGAACTTTCTTGCTCTTTTGGAAACAAAGTTTTAGGAAAGGGTTGACAGATACCTTCTTGGAGCAGATACTTTACGTTTAAAAAAATTTTACCTTTTCTTCTTTGCTTTCATGTTGTGTTATCATATACTGATAAAGCCTGCTATAGCATATTTTTTTGCAGCTGTGCACCTTGCTATAAACGTGCACTTATTGGAAACAAAGAAGCTTAATTTTATGAAGACTGACCTTTCTGATCAGGTACTTTTTCTACCTCAGAAAATACCACTTGGGGGCAAGGGGGTCAGGGTGTTTTTCTCCCTCTGTAGTTATCCCCTCACAGTCTTGCTGAAATAAGGTTCCCACAGCGCCTAGAAGTGTAGCTTCAGTCTCGGCAACACTTAAATGTTCCCCAGAAAAATAATGAGAAAATCCCTGTGATCTGCACTGCCTCTTCTGCTCTCTCCAGCCAAGATCTTGCATTATCCCCAAAATGTGAGCTTAGATTTGTAAGTAGACAGTATTAATGAACATTAGACAAAATCTGATCCTTGAAACTGAAAACTCTTAAGTTGTTTTTTTTTTTCTGTAGTCTAGTTATGACCACATAAAGCTGAACCCACCCCCACGGCTTTGGTCCTCTCTTGGATCCAGAAGTGGTGGAGAAGGTGAGGCTTGCAGAAGGACAATCCGTGGGGAGTAGGTCATGTTTTTTTTTCTGTGTAGATCTGGATGCAGCTGCAGCTTAAGAAAAACAGATCAGAAAGCCCCAGTGGTTTGCACAAGGCTTCCACCCAAGGTGAGGGAATCCTCATGAGACTGTCTGGGTTTTCTGTTGTTGGGTACATTTTTTTTAACTATGAATTCCTGACACGCCCATTTTGATGTGACCTAAAAATCTGACTGATGCTGTTTACTGGAGACAAACAGCTTCATAATTCAAATCTCGCCAAAGCTAGTAACTGAGAACTGTTTCTCTGGAGTATTTTTCTATACGGCCTGTGTGAAATGAGTTTGTCATCTTCATCCAGCCCTTAAAATCTGGCATAATTGAGTTCAGCCTAATTTGGCAAACATTCCAGGCAGGAATAAACTTAAACCTTTATTGAAGTAAATATAATTCATATTATCCAGAGAAAAAAACAAAGATTTCAAGAGCCTGCCTTGGAAGGCAGCCCAGCAAAGTGAAAGCTGAAAAGGGAAGACTACTTTCTATGCTAGTCTGGGAAACACCAGCAAGGAAAGGCTGTATTTAAAAGAAATAGGTCAACACCTGCTGGTGGTCATAAATTTGGGAAGGAAATAAGAGAGAAGTTGATGACAACTACAGCAGTGGAGCAGCCTTATAGGAATGAAAAATCCTAAATAGTTTTCAGACAATGTTATTTCTATTTCTGAAGGAGAGTCTGTGATGTCTCTAGCACATGCTGCATTCCCAGTGGAGCAGGTATGATTAGTTGGAAGTCACTCTCACCTTTAATTTGGAAGTGGTCATGGATGAGCATTTCTCAACTTCTATAATGTATAAGAATCTCAGATCCTAGTGTTTTGCCTAGAGGAAATGAATATTCTCACAGCCAGCACTTTTTTGCACTCTGGCTACAGAGAGTGAACACTGGTAGAGTATGAGGGGAATGGACCACAGAAAGTGGCCAGCTTCATCTTCCAGATTAGTATCTCCCAGTGTCACTGTCATAAACAGTGTGGTGGACAAAAGGGTCTGTTGATCTGACCCTCAGGATTTCTTAATTTCATTTATATTCTTAATTGTTTTCTTATCCATAAAAGTGAATCCTCAAAACTAGTTTTGTTTCTGGAGCAGTACCAGGAAGTCTGATGTCAGATTCTCTGGGTTGGATGCCCTGCCACACTTCAGCAGGAGAACTCAGACAGGGGTCTGGGTTCATCATCAGAATGAGGGTGGGGAGTCCCAAAAATGTAAAGGCAAATAACCAATGAAGACAGAGGAGAACATGAATTAAATCACATGTAGACACAGTTATGTGCAAGGTAAGAGGGATTTTTGAGGACAATGAGGGTCTGCACAGGCAAACAGATGCAAGCCTGTTTTCCAAAGGGTTATTCAAGGAACGAGGAATAGTCTAGGGAAGTCTGGAGGCCCTCCCAGCTCTATTTTTTACAACTCAGTGATTTCTGTGACTGTGGTTTGAAAGGGTAGCTGATGTCAGACAAGTCAGACTGCAGGGGAGCAGAGGATTTGGATACCGTTCATACTGTTCCCAAGAATAGAAGGCAAAGTACAATCACACTCAGACTCTGGGGTCTGTGGCTGCTGAGGTGTCTGTACAGATGAGGACAAACAGGCTGCATTTGGTGTGACTGGAACAATGAGAAGCAGCACAAGGAGTGGAAAGGGAAAGAAATGTCAAGGGTAGAAGTGCTGTTAGAAGGCTATTAGAAATCATGGTTTTGTCTGGAAAAAGCTGTGAGGTGAGTAGTTATGGCAAACTGCAATATACAGATTGGAGCACTCTGCGTCCAGCGAGCATAGTAATTCCCATAACCCATAAACACCGAGACAGTGAATGTGATAGACAGGAACAACGGGGAGATGCTGGAGTCATTGCTATGTCTCAATTCAGGCAGAAACATGTCTGCAAAGGGTGCAGTCCAGTCACGAAGTCAGAAGCATGTTTGCACCCGCACTCATTTATTCATCATGTTGCAAACAATCATAAGAATGCCAGTTACTTGCCAAGGCACAGAGATTTCTCACGTCTGTCACTTGAGCCAGGCGCAGCAGTAACAGTACCAGATTCCAGCTGTGTGCTACATACAGCTCAGTATTTATGAGTTTCACATCATGGAGGCATTTGTTGTGGTCCCATTCATCTGGGTAGGGCTAACACAGCAGCAGCTTGCCAAGCCCTGGGACGGCTCACACTGGCATGGTATGAGATTGACTGTGTGGCAAACAGCACTTGCTGTCTCCATCACAATGTGACACCTAAAGAATAACATGGGCATTGAAAAGGATTAATTGGCAACTATGCCAAAGACACCCAAGAAGCTGTGGTACAGTCATGGTGTATGTTGTCATCTATATGTGTTCATACAATTAATGGGAAAGCCTACGATCAGCTCCTCCTCCTGTGCTTTGTGTTATATGCTTGTAGCACAGCAACACTTTGCCACCCACAAAAAAGCCCAGTATTTAATTGTGTAAAGGGGTGTACAAACACAGAGTGAAAAAGTGGCTCCTGTCCACAAATACTTCTCATCTAACTGCTTGGTGAAATGTCACCATCCATATATACCCATTTGCTGAGCAAGCTGTCTGCCATCTCCACAGTCTGCTAGGCAATGTGACCATCAGCTTTGCAATGGCCAAGTGCTTACACTGTTAAAGACAATATTCAGCCAGCCTCTCTCACAGAAGCACTGCTCTCTGCCCATCATGTGTAGCTCCAGATTACCATGTTTGTTGTATACAAATGTTTTCTTATGACATTATGTATTAAAATTGATACTTGGCTGAAGTGTCAAGAATTTTGCTGGACAAACACTACAAGCAGTTTCTCTGTTTTCAGCTGCTAAAGACTGACTAACAAAATCATATTATCTGGCACCCACCAGAAGGGATGGAAGTCTCAGTGTGTTGAAGCAGTTGAACAGTGTGATGTCAAAATTGTGTCCATGCTACAAACCTCACAACCTGCCTGTTCTGCAGCTCTCAGTCCAACTTCTTGTTTCCTTTCCTAAAACTTCCACTTGATTCTTTGTTCTTCCATGCCATCCAGAAGGTCCTGCCTTTCCTCCTTTTTCTTTTTGGCACCTCCCTCCTCATAGACCAGCAGAGTTTAGGAACTTCTGTAGGAAGTGCCAAATCCCAAGGCAGGACCCAGGAGCACAGGTGGTGTTTCAAGATCTCAGTGGAGAACCCAGCCCCAACAGGAGCTGTGTTCCTGCCTGCAGGGCTAAACAGCGAGCCTGAGAAAAGGCACTCCTGGCCATCTGTTAGAAGTCATGAGACAGTAAGTACTTAGCAGAGAAAGGGGGAAGAGTAAGATGAAGGGCAGAAAGGATCATGGCATGGCATCAAAGGCTTCATTAGAGTACAGCGTTATGGCTGCAGAGCCTAGCTCACGTCGTCACAGCTCTCCCCAGCATGACTGGTTATAAACCTGGAGATTCAGTGGTGAGCCAAAAAAAGCACAACAATAGAGGAAAGAGGGGCTGGGCAGGGAGGTGCCCTTCAGAGTAGGAAGGCAGGAACTGCAGGAATAACACAAGGGCAAGTTCTCACTGGAGGTACGGGGCAAAAACACTCTGGAAAAGAAAGGCTGGATGCAAAGTATATATGAATATGTATTGTGTGAGATCAAGAAGAAGGAAGAGGAAGGCACATCCAGCCATTGCCACAGGAAAATCCACCAAGGGTGGGATACTTCTCCACCCATCCCCAGACCAGCACAGGTTTGACAATGCCCATATTTTTTCCCTACACTGGACAGATTTCTACTTGTATCAGTCACACTATACCACAAGCAACATAGGTAAATTAATAAGAACACACTTAATAGTGTTGTGGCAGAAAATACACAGACTTGTCAAGGAGAAGCAATGCTCTGAGGTTTGTACGGAGGACTCCAACCCTCCATCCATTCAATTTAGGACTAGCTCCTGCCACCTTTATTCACGCTGAATCATGTTTTACCGCGAGAGCGGTCCCGTTGCAGCCAGCAGTCCTAAGATGCAACACTTACCCCAACTACTGCAAAAACCGGCCAGCAAGGGTATTCTTTGCATTGCAACACCACTCCTCTGAAGTGAATGATGCTATACCCCTGTGGTTTTATATAATGAAGCCAGACTGCTATTTAAAATGCAAACTTGCCCTGGAGCTCTTTTAGCCATCCATCCCAAGAATATGAATCTGGACATTTCCTGGACGGTATAGCCCAGCGGCAGTAGCTGGGCCCCGGACGCTGCATTTGATGAAGCAGTGAAACAGCCGAATTGAACATGTTCAAATCTGTGTAATAGAAATGTTCCATCTTGCCTTTTTTCCCATGTGGAAAGATATCCAATTATCTTTTTTAATAGTTTCCCATACTTTCAATAAAAATAACCACCAAAAAAATTACCGAAACAGGCAAATTGCTTTAGAAAACACCTTAATTGATATTCAGAAGTCAATTTTCATAGTTTATTATCAAAACCGGCATGAAGGAATTAACTCCTGTGGTCAGTCAGGGGGATTGGCAGGTTTTCATATTATTTTTTCCTTTTCAAAAGAGAAAACTTTGAGCTTGAATTCAGCATAGTACTCCAGATAATTGTTGGATCAGGTAGCCATTCCAGCCAATAAATATGCAGAAATAGTAATTGATATTTTATAATTAAAGTCCAACCTGAGAAGGAATAGTAATAATTAGTGGGGAAAGCACATAATAAGATAAGAAATTACTATATAGCCAAGAGATTTCCTTCAGGCAAAGGAAACAAATTACCCTTGAGCTTTCTTAAAGCAATAGCAGTTTCTTGCTTTTTTGGGAGTGGTTTTTGTTGGGGTTTTTTGTTTGAAGTACACTTCATAGTCCAGTAACCACTAAAGGGATGATGCATTTGTCTGAGGAAGAGTTAATAGTCTCATTTGTATTGTCTTATTCCCAAATGTCCCAAAGAGGAGCTGCTCATCCTCACTGCTAAGTGTTGCAGAAATACAAAGCAGGAGAGAGCGTCTGCCCCTCTGAGCTTCCTAGACAGCCTGATATCTCAAAACACAGAGCAGGCTGCAAGTGCTAATAAGAATTTTTCCACTTCCACCTCCAAAGGTTTTACCTTTCTTCCCTTTCCCTCATTAAAAAGCTCTGGGAAACATTCAGATGCAGCTGGTGACCAGGGAGGATCTGTGTGTCATGGGCTAGAATCTGCCTGGCCTAGCACAAGGGAGTGCAGGAATCTCAGGATCAAAATCATCCACTGGATCCCTGAATAGATATATTCTGGGATTGGACATTTTGGCATCCTCCAAGCTCATCTCGTGTCTGGGATTCTCCTTGCAAGCTTGTTTCTGTGAAGATCTCCGTGAACCATGAGAAAACACATAAGAAAGTCAAAATGTTTTCACCACCAGCTCTTATCGTCCTTCTGCTGTGGGAATGAGTTCCAGGGAACAGATACTCCTCATTCCCATCCCTTGTCTGCCTGAGCCTTTCGTACCACATGATGGGTCCAGGGAGATATACAAAAAGGCTTATACTGGCATCTGTGTAGTGCCGTGGGAAAATGTCATTTCCACTTTGCAGGGTCCTCAGACACTTGCTGGTGCCATTCATTCACATTTACTTCCTGTTATGCAGTGTGACAAAAAGAAAATATGGGTTAAGAGCTCTCTCAAGAACACTTCTCACAAATGGCCTCTCTTCATTCTTCTACTCTTCCTTTTCTAATTACTTAGAGCCATGCAGAGTGGTAACAAAGAAAATAAAAATTGAGAATAATGTAGTGTATAAAAATATTGTATTAAAGCATTAAAAAAGTGATTCTTAGTTCTGATTTTTTGAAGCCTGTTTTGTCATCTCTCTTCTTTTCCTCATACTGTGCAACTATTCTTAAGAAGCCCTTCCATACAGATTTCTTTGCATCACTGGAGGTTCAAGGTCCAAATAGATTTTGTTCTGTTAATTGAGGAAATTCTATGCTTCCCTGAGACTTGGGACCTTGGGCTCACCACCAATCCAATGCAAATCCAATACACTCCACCATTTATTTCCCTTAATTTATCAAAGTTTACCATTTTGAAAAAATAATAGTAATGTATTTAAAAAGGTACTTCAGGGCCTTTTTTTAACCTATCCACTTACAGAGACTGATTAAACGCAATCAAATTATGAGCAACATTACAGGCTAATGTAACAATAATACTAGCATTAACTAAGAACAATGTAGGATTATGAGTCACATGCAGTCTAAGGCCAAATTGAGAAAAAAAGCAGTTATCCTGTTACACTATGCTATTGCACCAAGGTACCTGACAGTATTTCTAATGATATTACAATCTCCGTTCATTTCTAACCGTAAGTATTCACCAGAGACCCATAGCACCATTCTGCTAAAATACTGCTCTTCAGCTGTCCGTCTCTGAACAGATTTTGACTTAAACAGATCCTTTTTCCCCCGTATTTTCTCTTCTTCTTTCAGTCATATTTCTTTTATTATTACAGTACTCCTCCATGACATTTTTCTTTATTTCTGCTGTTCCTCAGCAGTGCATGCTTTTCAATATTAGTGTTACAATTTGGATGACAAGTGAGACGTATTACTATTATCTGAACACTACCTAGTTTCATGTCATACCCTTTCAAGCCTTTCTGGTTCCTGGCTGTTCTAACCACCAGTGCTGGCCTCTAGATTAATTGAGGCCACAGACTTCTTATTTCTTTTGACAAAGACTCCCCAGTCACATATACCCACTTCTGCTAGGTGCTGTGTTTCTCAAGTTCTCTCTCCACTCCTCCTTCTGATTTCTGCCCGCAGGTCACACTGATCTTCAATTAGTTTTCAATTTAACTAGGCATGTGAGTAGTCAGAGTTTGCCCATTGAACGTCCACATAGGCATGCATAGACAATAAGGGTGGGATTTCCCAACTATGTGCACAAGCAGGCACCTGTACGTGGTCTGTTGTTGCTCCTGTTATAGCCAGTGGCAATTAAGTCAAAACAAACAGCAGGGCCTAGGGAATGATTCAGTTCGTCCTAAAATAGCCATCTAAATATTTGTTCAATTGACTCTGTATAGACATCCAGCATCATTTTACATGCTCTGTGGTACCCAACATAGTGTCCAGTGGCTATCCCAGAATGGTACATGCTCCTTGTGGGTTCTGTTCCATATCAACTCCAATGCCTCATGTGCCACTGGGCTGGATGCCTATGTTTAATCAGATGAATTGGATGTTAGTGGCTGTTAGCTGAGTCACCCCCCTGACACGTGAGGACTAGGGCTCAGCTGCCCACAGTTTCACAGCCTGGGCCATTTTAGGTGTTACAGTTTAACCCGCCTTTGCAAGGAATTCTGCAGGTCATGTCCCATATGTGGAGCTCTGGGATGCCCTTCAGTCACTCAGATACTTATGTTCAGCTCTCTGCTGTAGCTCTCTGCTGACTCCAGTGGGATCTAGGACACCCAGTAAGGGGGGAAACACAATTATGTGTACTGATTAGGACTTGGAAGTTTAAGAAGCTTAACCCAAAATGAACATATATTTCTGATGCCAGGCAAGGGGCAAAACCTGTTTTGTAAACACTTGCGTCAGCACATCAGAAATTGTATGACAGGAAATTAGGCTTTTATTATTTTATTGAGAGCAACGAGGGCTATACCTCTGAAATACCCAGGCACCTAATTCCCATTGAACGCCACTTAGGTCACCATGCCATGTAACTGACAGTAAGGTGACTTCCTCAGAGTCAAATTTTAACCTGATTTAAATTGATTTTTGAGAGACCAGGTACCTAAATCCCTATGTAAAAAAAAAAAAATGGCCCTAAAGATAAAATTCTTCCCTCAATTACAGCATTTTAAACTAACTTCAGAGTAACTATTTTGGATTTACATTAGCACAAGTGAGATTAGAATTGGAGCCAGAGGCAGGTCTCAGCACCACAAAGACAAGGGCTGAGGCACACTGTAGTATACTGTAGAATGAAATAAATTGGAAGGTTTTTGAATTTTAATCCTACTTACCTTAAATTATAAGATATTTTGAATATATGTTCCTTTTCACTTGTTCACCTAACTAAATAGAACCATGAGTTACCATCCAGAGCACGTTATTTCATTTTCCACTCTGCTCTTATTTACTTGATCTGAACCACGTTCCTTTATGTTACCTACAGAAATTACTGCCTGGCACTTTAGAAGGGGAAGAAATCCATTGGAAGAAGTAAAGAAAGATGAACATAACAGTTTGTTTAGAAGCTATAGGACAAAGAAATTGCACAGTTAGGAAGAAAGTCATGGTATATTGAGGGGTCTTGTGGGAATTAATCAAGTAATAAAATCTGTAACATGCCATTGAATGAACTTCCATGTTCATAGTGGGATCAATTATTTCCCTGTGCTCTCTGCTAGGTGTTTCTCTCCTCTGTTCTTCAAAACCTTTTCCATGTCAAGTATTCTAGAGGTGCTTTCTTTTCTACAGTATCTTTCTGTTTGCCTATGGCATTTGTCACACTATTCTTTGGAGATTTTTTAACCCCACAATACTAAATGCTTAGTTAACAGTATACTTGATAACTTAGGTGCTGGCTGAACCACTTGTGTCCAGAGAACTACAAAATTAAAATAAATTCCATCCCCTGTTTACCATTTCAATTAATCTGAATTAAGCTATTTAATTCAGAGTTAGAAAACTGCAGAGATTATTGAAATTGTCTTTCTTAGGTATAAAAATCATCCTTTTAGTTGATCCAGTTATTTCACAAGTGAGGTTCTCCCTTACAGTATAAAGGACTGGAGTCTCATATATTCTGGTGACCTAAATTATGGTTCTAAACTACTCCATACTCAACTGAAAGTGATGAGACCCTCCTGAGCTGACCCAGCCTCTCTGAAACCTGAGGCAGCAGGATGACTGCTGTCCATGCACCATAGGCTGGCTCCCCAGCACAGTTAAGACAGAGTGGTGCCATCAAACATGTGTACTTGGTTACATTAGAAATGCTTCAGGCACCCTACCAGGACTCCAGAACTGCCACAGAGGATGCAAGTCTCTTGGGAATTTTTCTGTGTCACGTCTGTCTGGTCAATGAGCACATCTCAGGTATTCCAGGACACTTTAAAGGGCACTAGAAATCTGTGTTTCAGCAATGGAATCACTCCCTAAATGTTTAGATGCCTAAACATTTCTCAGTCCCTGGGATTTCTGTCCAAATGAGTCTCCAGTTAGTTGCTGATGGTCTGGATTTCACAGAGCATGGTAGGGGAATCTGGATGGTGCCGTTTGAGGAAGTCAAGGAGACTGTCAGCAGCTACCAAGCAAAGTCTCCCAAGCCTTTGTGTGGTGCACAGCAGAGGGTACAGATCTGAGGCTGTACATGTGGATGTGATTGTGTGTTTATGAGGCATCAGCCTCAAAACTTGGCAGAAGAATTGAGTCCCTTTTGCTCCCTTACTCACTGATTTCAGTGAGGTTTGGGTCAGGCTTCATAGTCTTTATGCCCACTACCAGGCAGGGTGACTTGTTTGCTATGCATCTATTTAGTACATGCTTGCTATATTTAATACGTGGCTCCTTGCTTTGCTTTTAGGATCGCATGTACTTGTGGAAGCCACATGTATTATGGGAAGGATCAAGTCCTAAATAACTATTTCCTTGAGGCAGAAAAACAATCTGAAAAGACTTTATATGAACTAAGAAAAAACACTAACAGAAAAATATTGATTGCATCACTCTCGGTCGCTTGACTTACCAACATCTTTCACTGAGTTTTATGCTTGTAGAAATCTGTTAAGCTTGACAGAGCTATTCCAGTTTTAAATGAAAGCAATGCAGAAATGAATCAAGCCCTTGATTTACCAGTTATTCTGTCTAAATCCCTTTGTCTGGGATTTCCCATCTTCTGTATGCCTCACTAAATGGAAAATTTGCTATCATGATGATGTTCAAGGAGTAGTCTTTGCTTTCCTCCATTAATTGGCTAAGCTAGTATACTGGCAGTTGTCCCAGAGGCACTGATAAAATAGAGTATATATAACATGTATCATAAAGTTTGCCTAGTGTAAATAAAAAGGTCATGGCTGTTTTCCTTGTTGCTCTTCCCATATGTTTTGTATTTTATTTCTCAATATTGTGCTCTCATTTTCTGTAGAGATATTTTTGCTAATAGTAATGTAAGGGTAATTTAGGAAACTATTGAAAGAATTCAGGAACATTCAGCTGAAAAAGGAAAGTGTTGTCCCAAAAAAAACCCCTGTAGAACCAAACAAAATGTCATTCATTCACGCATCTTGTATTATATACAATTGTACGCATCACATCTTTACAACTGAAGAAAACATTTCGAAAAATGGGTCTATGATAGGTAACAGTTTTTCATCTGTGCCTCTGACTAAGTGCGCTTAGCAACCCTACTGTACGATCCCAAAGCAGCTGCAATTCTTTCGAAGTTCACGGACAAGGAAACAGTCTCATTCTGCTACCATTCTGTAATGCAATTATATCCCAATAAGCACACTTGCTAATAGCAAAATCTGAAATAATAGATAAGCGAAGCATCAAAGAAATATAACAGATATTTTGATTTGAAAATCCAGGACACTTTATGCTCCAGTATGGAGAAAACACCTTAATTTCACAGTGACAAAAGGAACTGTGTCAGGTTGAAACTTCCTTTCTTTTTGATAACATTCAGCTTCCTCTTTATTGTACTGCTTAAGGTAATGAGCACATCGAAGAAACATGACGATAACTCCTAAGACAAACTTAGTTTGCCCGTTAATTAAGATGCGTTTCTTAAAGCTCATAGGGTTACCTCTAGGGAAGGCATATCGATTAACTAGTTCTGCACAGAAGTTAGTCAGCTACACCTGAAACACCGAGGTTTCTGAAGGCAGCCCCTGTCCAGCCTACCAGCTATTGGGATAGCTGCTACAAATTTCACATCAGGTGGCTACTGCCTTTGGAACTCTTCTTTAGCTGCATAGAGCATGAAGGAAATTACCTTTTCTACACAAGCAGAAAACTTTCTGCCTGGTTTCTGCTGGAAATAGAAACGTTTCTTCCAGTTACCAATAAAAAAGGTGCACATTGTGCACATTCCGTACATGCAATAAGCCTTCTCAAGTCTGTCTAGTTCACATAGCATCTATTCAGGCATCAGTGCCTCTTTATTTTTGCTGAGTAATTAGGTTGCAAAGTCATCTGTGAGAAGAGCAGAATAATGTGTAGCTGAATAACCTACTGCCTTACTACTCCATAACCCCCAATCAAGGTACTTGATACTCACTCAGAAAAGAAACAGCCTTACGATGGCAGCTTGTATAACTGACATTGCCTTTCTTAGCCTCTTTTTATTGCTTGCACCAACAGGCTTTCATCTCTTGGTTCCTGAACACCGAGTGAGAATGGTTTCCATTCCTGCCTGGAACTTAGCTGCCTTTCTCCTCGCTCTGCCCTGCTTCAAGCAGAGCTTTCCTAGGAGCAGGGCTGGAAGACATGAGTCCAATGTGTCACAGAAAAAAACAGCTTGTAATTGCCTCCTCCTGTTGCCCAGATAGTCGGTCAGAAACATAGGGCCTGCTATGCTGCCTTTCCATCCTTTCTGCATTAACAGGAAACAGGATCCTATTTCTTGCCTGCCTCCTCCAGATTCTGCTTTCCTACTCTAGTCCCCCCAGGCTGGCAGTGTCATTCGCCTGGTGTGAACAGCTCTGGCACTGTTGTGTCACACACCGCTTTGTCTGGGGACCTGAGTGGAGGAGTGGGTGAAGCAGGGAGTGGATCTTCAGATAAGTTGTAACCACCTACCTACAGTCCTACAACCAGTTGGGCACCTCCCAGGCTTAAGTTCCTCTCCCAGCAAAGAAGTGGGCAACTTGGATCTTTGGAAATAAGGCTTTTTTAAAAGTCTGGGAAGAGTGAACATTGTTAAACCTGAAATTTAAACCTTGCGCTTCCAGTTTTTGCTGCTCCCACCATGAAAGCTTATGTTCCATGCACAAGAGGTAAAACAAATTTAGCATTAAATTTGGGCATATTTTTGTACATATTTCATTAATAAGTGCCATGAAAAAAACCCTCAACTAGTTATTTTACACAGTGCTAACCTGATGTACCTTCTTTCTCTATGTACCAATTATCTGAATCTGGCCTCTGCTGTCTCATGAGCAGCTGATGATTACATCTAATACGTTATCTTTTAAACCCAGCATGAAACTAATTACAGCCACCCATATCTCTTGGCACATTGGCTGCAGCTTGATTATTCTTAGCTCTAAATCAAGAATCCCCACAAACCCCTTATTTTATAAATTCTTCATTTATAGATTTTTGTCTGTGCTGTTTGTACTTCAGCCGCAGCTTTTAGACAAGAAAATACAGGAAAGGGCAGTTTTTTGCCTTAACGACTAGCCTCCATTTCCCACTTTCCAAAAATGCTTTGTAAGAAAAACTGCACAGGGAGTTTGTCTTTGGACCAGCTATACCAGGATCAGTGCCAGTGACCTCAACAAATTACCCCTAAAAAAATCTAATGTTGGTAAGGGATGGGCCTTTTCTGTCTTGTTTAGAGGTTCAGCTTCTCTGCCACAGCTCAAGGTTTTGACCTTCCCATTTTTTGTGTACTCTACCTTATTATATGTTCTGTGTCCACGGACAAAACCTCCTGAGTGCAAAGTGTCCCTCTCTTTGCGTTGCCATGACAGGTTGTCCACAAGGTCCCATGGAGCACTGTACTCTCACACTGTAGCAACACCCTGGCTGTATGAGGGGCTGAGGAAGCACCAGAGCCCTCTGCCCAGCAGCCTTCTTTGGCAGGGGCCATTCTCCAAAACTTCAGCAAAAGGGTGAAAAATACTCTCCAAGTCAGGAAATCTCTCTTCTTTGTCCCTGTTCCTCTGACTAGATTGGAACGTTAATGCTATGAACCTCAGCTGAAGACAGGGAAAATTCAAGTTTGCGTGAAATGAGACCAAAGGTAACGCAAGGCAGAAATTTGATGTGTTTTGATGAGGCTATGTTACAATATACTGAGAGAAATGGTATTTCCACACTTGTGGGGTCCAATGTCTTTCATCCTGGGCCCTTTAGAGTCCTGTATAATTAAATCTGAGCCACTAACACTCTTTAGGAGCTTGTGAAAGATTAGAGATGTACCAGAAGATGATTGAAAGGTAAACAGTGCATCTTATTTGAAAGAGGTAGGGACAGGACTATCTCAGGGATTACAACAGTTCTGTTGTTAGAAGAATACAGCAACAACCAATCATCAAGATAATGTATACATTCCTGTAAGGAAATAAAAAAAAAAAACCAGGAAAACAAATGTAGGAGTTGTAGTTTTGTCAAGGCGAAATTGTGTTAAATTGATCTAATTTCTTGCTGCACAGGGTTTGGAGCTTTGCACATAAAGAAGAGGCACTGCGATTTACAACTCAGCTTAAAAAGGCTTTTGCATTACATCACATACATTCTCATAAGAAAATTGAGAAAACATTATACAGGAGTGGTGAAAAAAATATTGGGAAAGCTTCCATTGGGCCACAAATGGATGGAAAAACCAAGGGAAGTAATGTTTTCCTTGTCTTTGGTGCTATTTGGTGCTTTTGTTAATGCCCCATACACCAGATTACAGCATGGTTATTCAGAAAAGGACTGGAGAGCAGATTTAGATCTCCGAATGAGAAAGTGGTTAAGAGTCATCAACTGTGTAGAAGTATGCTGCAAGATGGGATGGGATGGGATAATGAATCTAGAAATCCATCAGGAGTAGGACAAGTAATAGGTTTGCGCGAGATGCAGATTAGATAGCAAAAAAAGACTTCCAGGACTGGGAATAGTGACACTATAGAACAACTTGCCCAGTGAGACCTAGCAGTTCACATCTTGGAAAGTTTACCAACAAGTAAACTTTACCCGGGCTCCCTGCTCCTCCTCCTTTTTTTTTTTTTTTTTCCCCTCTCATTTTCTTATTTTTATTTTTCCTTCCCTTTCCTCCCTCCCATCTTGCAGAAGTAGATGGCAGCTTCAGGTCCTTTCCAGCTCAATGACAATATACAAGCCCAGAGGTGCTGAAGATAACTATGACTTTCAAGAGTAGGAGGAAATGAGAGAGATGTGAGTGCAAGTTATGGGTACATCTGACAGATATCGTCACCCTGAGGGGATTAACAAAAGACGTTTAATTTTCGCTTATCAACAACAGCTTTGCCCTGCGGGGAAATACATGAGCCCAACTCAAAACCCACCTTTTAATTGCTTTGAGCTAACCATCCAGCTCTGCCTTTCACCTCTGCAGTCTCTGCAGGTGCCCCTACACATGCATTCCAGCTCCCATATGTTATGTACAACAGTGAAGTACAGTGCCGGGGTGACTTAGGGGGACCTCTATTCTGATATCCCAATGATGGCAGGGCCCCTAGGACTCTCTGGCTTCCTTTCTCCCAACTGTAGGAATCTCCATTGATCTTACTTGTGGACAAATAACACTCAGGCAAACACATCTACCCAGAGCATGGGCAAGTCTCTGTCTGGAGAAGCTCCGCACTGCCACCCCTCTGTGCATCATGGGTCACTTAAGGACCCCCTCGCCAATTCCCCTCCACCTCAGTCTGGGACCATAAGGTTCAGGGTGCATGCGCTGCCCTTCCTCATTCTAGGAAGCAGGGGAGGTTTGAGCCATCTGAAACCATTTTCTTTTTGCAAATGTTCTGCTTCGCAGATAGTTATAGTGATTTCCATCTTCTTCTGGAGAGTCACCAGTCACACAGCGGAGCAGGTAACAACTGGCAGAAAAGACAAAGAGAGCCACCTCACTTCACAGGCTTCCAACCATGCCCTTCTATGAGCCTGTTGCCATGGGACCTGGGAAGTTGCAGTACCACCCTGACAAGATCCAACAGAAATGTTATGCCATAGAATACTGTTTGTATTTCTTCTCAAAAGATAATTTCTATTTGCATTCCCCTGAGTCTCAGCACAGGAAACCTGGCATAGCATTACAAAGGATTGTCAGGAACAGATTTGTTTCTTCATCCTTGGAGAAGACATGAGCCACCTAGCCATAATACACTTTATACCACACTGCAAAAAAAAAAAAAAGCCAACTTAAAATTTGCCAAAGCATATTTAAATCTGGTTTTATTTTCCAACCCCACTATTCCCTAGCAATGAAACCATGCTTTTAATGCCCTAGGTGGAGAAAGTTCTGAGGTGTGTGAGCCTCAGAGATGCTCAGGTGACAAACTTTTCTTCCTGAAGGTGCAGAGCCCAAGGACCTTGTAGACTAAGTGCCCAGGCCCCAAATTTGATTCACTGATTTGCTATAGGTCAAAGAGAAGCTAATTGTGTGACACTGTGCAGGATGTATCATCATTATGGATATTCATGTTTATTGTGCTAGTGTCTTAAGACCAGCCATGAACAGATCCTTGTTGTACAAGATTAGCTGACAGTCCCTGACCCATGGAAGTTACAGTTCAATAACCAGTGAAGTGGTTGGGAATATCATCAAACATGCAAGCAGAAACATTCATGGATCAGATTGATCTCAGAGTGCTGTATTTTATGTCTCTCTGTGTGTAGGTTAAATAAGCACAGGTAAGATAAATGGAAAAATAAATGCAGGATAGATGAGAGAGAGTAGATGAGACAAGAACAACGGGGACAAAAGACATTTTAAAAAACTGAAGTTGTCTTTGACCTAGAAACCCTATTTTTTCGCCAAGTATGGAATCCAATCCACTTGTTTGCATATGCAATGTGCAGTCACAGCCCTACCCACCTGGGGAGGGCTTGAGGAATTTGTTGCACGAGAGGTGCAGGTTGTCTGTCAGCCATGCAGGTTTGTAAGTTGTTCTGTGTGTTTATGACTTTCATCCAGCCACAGGAGCACAGCTCCTAGGTGGATTTCTGTTACTGGCAAGTATCCATCCGCAGGTCCCATCTGTTATGCTCAGCCTGCCTGACACACGCAGCAGACTCAGTCCTGAGGGCAGGCTGACAAGGGGCTGGTGCACACTCGCATTTCCTACCAGTGACTGAAATGTATATACTGGCATTTTCTACAGACGGAAAATGGGAGAGTAACCAAATGTCAGGGAGAGGTTTGACGTCAATACTTCTAAAAGTCAATACTTCACAGACCAGACAGAAACACCTTTTAGACCTTTTTATACTTCTACTCTTAACCCTGCCTCCAAAACAGGTCTCCTACCATCATATCTAGGAACTGTTGGGGTGTTTCCAAGCTCTCTTCTCCGCCATCTGGGGCATAAATATGCATCTGCATATTTAGCCGATTAATACAATGTAAAGTAGGTGTGTGATAGAAGATGCTGACCAAGGAGAACACATTATGCAATACAGTGAAGATTAAATACACATATAAAGGAAAGCCTGTCTTTGAACGTATGTTGCTGGGCAGCCAGGCCCCACCCTGTGCTGTCTGATGGTGGGAACAAAGGAAGCCTGTAGCTTTTTCCCATTGTGCCCTGGTATGGAAACCTGCTCAATGAATCTGGTGCGCAGCTTAACTATGCACTTTGAGGGGGCCAAGTCCTGGGTTACATTTAAGGGCTGCCATAGCTGACTGTGGCAAAGATGGAGCACCCCCAGCACAGAGTGCTGACCGAGGGGCACCCTGAGCTGCCTGCATGTCCCTGAACCTCACGCTCTGGAAAAGGCTGCCCAGAGCCCAAAGGCTGTCAGACCTGCCAGCCGAAACCTTTTGCGAACTCCCAGCTCTTTTCTTGCACCCTCGTAATTCTGTGCATGGCCAGCTCTGTACATCTAGCTGCTGTGTTCTTTGCCCTCACAAGCATACTCTGGTATTCTCTTATTAATCCAGCTGGGAACTGATTTCCACACTGGATCAGCACAGCAGTGTAGCAGACCTGCGTGCAACTTCTAGTAAGGCTACAGTTAAGTGACCCCTTATATCCATGCAGCAGGTTTTACTTCCCTTACTCTTTGTAATGCAATTTGTTCTAAAGTACTGGGCTACCTTAAAGATACCATTCTAGCCAAAGCAACATGTATAAAAATTGTATAAAAATCAAGCAGTTTTCCTAGTAAGATTTGGCACCTGATAGCAGTTCTGAACAGCAGTTACCCTCTGTGGCAGACTAGCAGGGCTGTATCCCTGGACGCCACATAAAAATTTGCACGGCTCATTGTATTAATCAGTTTTCTGCAGGTCATGGCTCCTTCCACACCTTTTCACTTATCACACAGGAAAACATATGGCTCTTACTCATTATTGCTTTGTATTTTCCAAATTCATGTACAGATCCCATCGCCACACCACTTGCAAGCTGTTGTTTATTAAAGCAGTGAGACCCAGGTGTTTCTTCCCTTTTTGTGCCAGCATAGGCAAGCGAACTGTGCAGAGATGGAACCCATCTCATGCTTCACTGCGTTCTTGCCCATAAGCTCCTTGTGTTTTGTGTGACCTCGATGCACATGTGCAACAAGCTTGCTGACTAGAAAAAAAAAATCCCTCTTCTTATAAGTGAGTTCCACAAGGTAAATGAAGCCGGTCAGATGAACATTAAAAACATCCTGCGGTTCTGCATCTCTGCAATTAGTGGCTGGAGGAAGAAGTCAATGACTCCGTGTCGTCCCAAGGCACTATGCCTCCAGAAAGGCCTGGCAAATGAGGGAAAAACAAAGGAGAGCAAGAACAAGAGGCAGAAGCACCCACATTGCCTGTCATCTCCGCTCTTCGCAGATCACTGGGTTCAACAGGTTTTCAAGGCAACAGCTCTCCTTTTCTTTGCTAGGGGGAAATATCCTCTTTGCTGAGGGAATTACATGGCAACAATGGTTCAGGATGAAATCTGTGGGATTTGATGTGCTTTGCCTTTCTCGTGGGCTCTCGAAGGCCCAAAACAGTGATTGTCTTGAGAAAACCATCGTAGCAAGTTTGCAGTGCTGCACTGAAAATGCTTATTAAGCAGTGTAGGGAGAAGGAGGAGGGAATACACTTGGGAAAAGGGCTGTTGAGAAGGATGCAAGATGGAATGGATTACCTCTCTGCCAGCATTTACTCGTTCCAACCCAAATGTCACATTTTGTCCATTCTGGACAGGATGTACTATAGGGAAGAAACCCCAGCTCTCATGGCTGATACGTATTTTCTATGGTTTCACAAGGTATTTTGCTTCAAATGGTCTGGTTTTATAGAACAGCCTGTCTAATGGAGTCATTCTGTTGTCCCTTCCAACAGTTTTGAACTACAGCATGTGTTGATTATCTCAGTTGAATGAATCTGAGTTCATTTAGAAGTTGCTTTGTTTTGACATATTTTTTTTTTTATTTCTTTGTTCCTCCCTTCTCTGTCTAAAGCACATGAAATTGTTTGTAGAGGGAAAAACATATAAACAGTGTGATTCAGTAGAATAAAGAACAGCTTGTTAAAAATGTGCTTTTGGTGTATGTGGAACCCAAGTTTTTCCTCTTTCTATCATGCCTTGGTACAGAAAGCATTAGCTGAACCTGCTCTGGGACTTTGGTTATAAAATCCTTGTTTCTTCTACCTGTAAAATCCTGACGTTTCTTTCAAGTTGAAAAGGTCCATGTTTTCCTTTAAGCTTGAAATAACATGTTACAAAAGATTGAATCAAACTCATACACCTATTTTTTAGCGTTATGAAAATTATTTAACTTATCAGAAACAAATAATGGGAAATGTCTTTATTCTTTTTGGTTTCTTCTGTTTATCCAGCTCGAAGGAAGACAATGAGAGTTTTGATAGCTTTCCACTGAAACAGAATCAAATCCTATCCCTTCATCTGAAAAATTGCCTGTGACTCATTCTTATGAGCCAAGCCAACCTGTAAATGCAGACTGCCATTAAAGCTGACTTTAACTCATCAAGAGCTGAAGCGACTGAACATCTGTTTTGTACCTGCACAATCATACGCATTCACTGAAAGTCAAGCTCATATGTCTAGGGCTACACACTGGCATAAATACATCTAATGAATGTTAATTGTGAGGTAGCGTTTCATTCTGGAGATCTATCACTGCATAAGCTTCCTTAAAAGAGTACAACTGTCTCAGCATTGAGAATGATGTGTTTGGACCTGCTTCTATGGCTTCACTTGCCCGGGCAAATTGCAGAAGCAAGAATGCTTTGAATAAAAAATTCAAAGCTGAGGTGCTTTGAATAACAAATAAATAATGGCATGCAGGTAGGGATACACCTCTGACAAGAAGCTTAGGAATTGTCCAGCTGCTGGGAATGGTTTGCATGAAGGGGAGAGGTGTAGTGCTGAAGCCGAGGGCAGATCTTGGGGCTAGGGATGGAGGAATGGAGGCCCTGGAGCCTCTGCCAGCCCTTGCATATCCTGTGTCCCCATACCCAAGGTGCTGTTGCTTCACAGGACAAAGCAGGAGGTATTCCACAGCAGGACAAAGAGTGAGGTATTTGTCTTGAGCCACAGGGACAGGGTGTGAGGAATGAGGGTGGATGGACAGACGTGGTTGGGGCAGTGGTTGGAGTGACCTTGGGCTCAGAGGCTGCCCTGTGGTCATGGCATTGCCTGTGGGTTGTGAGTACAGTCATGCCTCCTCCTCAAGCCCGTCCCCTCCTCCTCAACAGCGCCTGCCAAGAGGATGCTCCGCAGGGGCTGCATCCATTGGCAGGGCTGGGCACAGAGGCCATGGGGAGCTGCGCTTCAGTGAAGACAGACATTTTGTCTGGACCCCTGATGACAGGAGCCAGCAGGACTTATGGGCACAGCTGGAGAGTGTGAGGCTGGGCCAGCAGGGCAGGGCAGGGCAGGCAGGAGCTTGCCAGGCAGGGGGTAATGGCAGCTTGGCTGGGCTGTGGAGAGGGAGTGGGGCTCCCTTTGTGCAGAGTGGGGACCACAGGTTTTCTTTGCAGAGGAGAAGGGTTATATGTCAGATCTGGAGGGGGAGAATAGAGGTTAGGGTACAGAGCATTGGGACAGGCCAGAGCAGACAGCAGATGTAAGGAGTGGAGAAAGGGATGAATGCATGCAGAAAAAAAAGGGGAATGTGAACTAAGAATATTAAAAACCAATGGCACAGAGGAAATGTTTCAGGGCCTTCTGTTCTTTCTTTTTATAGCAAAAAGGAAAAGGGGACAGAATCTGGAAATAACAGGCCATATGCTCCTGATGAGGGAGTCCATTTCCAGCCACAGCCTAATGAACATGTGGATGTACCACTGCAGGAGCTCCCAAAGGTCAGGGGTACTGCAGGATTCAAACAGGGGATAGAAATTTGCACAGCAGTCAAGGTGGCTCCTGTTAAGGAGCAGACATTTCAGAAATTTCACAAAAAAGCTTACTGTCATGAGATTTTAATTTAAATTTGCAGACACAAGAGGCTGGGGTGCTTTATAGATACATTTTGAAAGGACATCTGATGTTTGGATGCTTATGTATATATAGCACCCTCCAGCTGGGACTATGCTTTTCTCCAGCCGAACTACTAGGATGAGGAACAGCTTTTGCCACTGCAGATACTCAAGGAAAGAAAACATGATCATATTCATCAAGCTGTTCCCTTAGCACGGCATGAACTTTAGCTTTAGAGTTTCTGAGAAGAGAATTGATCAGTCTCTTGAAGATAGAAACCCTTAGGTAATTAGGAAGATGGCATTATTCAGAAGCCTTTGCTTTTAGTACCCTTTACTGAACAGTTGGGTTTGGGTAATTATAGTCCCTTGTGGATAGGTTTCAGTGACTGACAGCCCCCAGTAATGCTTAGGCCTCATCCTCCCAGCTGCACAGAGAAGTATAACTGCACACAGAAGCAGTTTTTGCTTGAATTTGCAGCAGCAGGGATTTGTGTGTGTGTGTGCCTGTGCATATGTCTGTGGGTTTTTTCAGGTTTATCAGTTCCAAATATAAGAGATGGCTTGTATGCACATTTCCCTTACATCAGCACCACCATGACTTTTGGAATCTATGAGCAATTAATGTATTGTGATTTTTTAACTCCTTTCTTGCTGATAAGCTGCTCCGAAAACTCACCAAGCCAAGGGCAAAATCCCTTAACCTGTATGTACCACCAGTACAGAATCGAAACTAAAGGACAGACTTTTATTTACCTGTTTAAAGGAAAGAAAAGACTTTGCCAAAATTAATGGATGCATGTAATTGTGCAAGACGCCTGTATATGAGAAAATCTGGAACTATTTAGCAAAAACATATTTTTGAGTGCAGTACATACAGCTAGAAACAAAGTATTAGTGGATGCTGCTGCTCCGTAGTTAACTACAAAGAATTTTCATTTGGGGCAGAACCAGCTACATTTCTTGTTCTGAATAGCCCAAGGTATTTCAGTATTTCTGGAATTTTCCACAACCTTTTTCTGTGAAAGAGCTGGGAATTTCTACATGTTTTCTCTTGAGTTATTTGGTGTTATTGTTTTTCTTTTTAATTCAATCTAAATTCTGAATTTCCTGGATACCAAATGTCTTTATGGTATAAGATATTACCCATCAGGTTACTGATGTGTATATCTAACCTGAACCCTAAATTAAGTAAGGGGATTGATTGGATTAGCAGCTGTTCATTAGACTTTCTCTTCTCATTTTAAACTAACATCTGTGTTTTCTTATTTAAGATTTTATAATATCATAAAGAGTGCAGGGTAATTTCTTACCATGAAGAAGTTTTAGATGGATGGATTACAATTAATTGTAAGCTGCCTCCAGAGCCATTTTGAGATTTTTTTATTTTAGGCTAAACTGCCTGATTAAACAGTCATCAAAGTGAGAATTAAGGATTCAGATTCATAAAACAAAGACAAAAAATGCCTCTGAAATGAAATCTGTGGTGAACTGGAAATTTACGTGTAGAGGTGCCTTGCAGGCTTTCGTTATGTATGGGCATGGCATGGGGATGCATCATGCAGAGGTAGCTCTGATCAAATGAGCTTAAGCCCTGGGAAAAATACCATTAATTAAATTAACAAACTATATTAGTTTTAGCAAAACAACTGGCTGTGAGGGCAGTGTTGTGCTGTGTGTACACACCCCAAAGTTGCACCCTAAGACAGCATGGAGATGGGGAAGGGAATGAGGAATTTGATCTGAAGACGAGTATTTAAGGTGAAATACTCTTTCGGCAATTAGAGTAAAAGACCACCATCACACATCCAGCCTTACACAGGTACCAACCCTTTGATCCATACACAGGGACCATATGCAGATTTCTCTCTCTCTGAGACCTCTCTCTTCACATAGACAGTCTACCTTCCCTGCGCTACAGAACACAAACTCTTCCCGCCCAGTACAATTTTGTCAGATTAGCAGCCATCAGTACTGCCCAACCAAAGGCCTTGGTGGCCCCTGTAACACCTCCTGACCATGTAACATAGCAATGATATGTTACAGAAAGCTGCTGACGAGCCCAGAGACTTGCGTATGCTCAGCGCTCAGCTTCCCACAATACCGTTTTCTCTGCATCCATTTATCCCTTAATTAGCAGAATGACACATGAAAGCCCATACTATCCCACATTTTCCCTCCTCATTGAAGATGTTCCCAGTATATTTAAGTCCTTCTTATAAACACAGCACAGAAATGCTTGTTTGTATTTGCTCCTCTTGAATGGTATAAGCACAAACAAGGAATGCTGGTTTGAAGCCAAGGCAATAAACGAGCAGGAATGGATGCTGTAGCAAATGGCAGTAGCCTTTAGTCTCACAAACTAAAAGCTATTTGAACCTGATGACTTCTGACTCTCTGGGGCCATCAAATGCCAGAGTCGTATTATGTTGCAGGTCTAGCTATAAAAATGTTTATTCCTATGATGGTTCCTTATGGCGTTGTGTATGGTGATGCCTACTGTGGTGATCAGAGGGCGTAACTGTGATCATCGCAACCACCAGAAAAGCCAAAGAACATCAGGAAAGTACTGAAACAAGCTAGTAGGAGGTACTGTGTGGGCAGAGGATAGAGAGCACGCGTAGCCCCTCAGGGGCAGTAGCACTTGAAACCAAGCAGTGGGCACCTGTGTGGGTACCTTGCTGCTCACGTGTGCTTCCAAACTGATGAGAGACATGAAGTTGCGGTCTGAGTTGTAGTCAGCTTGACCTTGCCCACTGAAGCTCACAGCCAAGGCCAGAGTAGACTCTGTGATGTGCCTTGGAGTAGGAGCAAAGCTGTGCCCTCTTTGGCTTTGTGTTGCTAGCCAGAGGGTGTGTGAGAGCTCATGCCGTTGTGGAAGGAGGTCCTGCTCAGGCAAAACAGGTCTTCAATGTTAGTGGCCTACAGACACCTTATGCATAAAATAAAGCTTCTTTTGTCAAAACTTCCTAGTGCAGGAGGCTGGAGAGGATGCAAGGAGTGAGATAAGTGGAGTAGGGGAGAGAAAGAAAGAAAGAAAGAAAGAAAGAAAGAAAGAAAGAAAGAAAGAAAGAAAGAAAGAAAGAGAAAGGACAATGGAGATAAAAAAAGAACCCAAAACAGAAACTGGGTAATCAGCATGTTGGCATGTTGGTAATCAGAAGACATCAGCTCCATCTTCACACCAGCACTTTCCCCTAGGTCAGGATCAATAAATACAGTGACTTCAACTCACATGAAGACCTGGATAGTGTTCAAAGGATTTTAAAGAACAAACATTTATATATTGAAAGAAATATTGGGCAAGAAAAATGAGAGGTTTACTGTTACTAAATGGACTCTAACTGTTGCTGCTGTCTTTGCAGCACATGATGGGAACTGTGAAATTAATTTAAAAGACAGTATTTCCTCTGTCTGGATTAAGGCTGCACTATCTCTGTCAACTTCCTTCATCAGCTTTTTGAGAAGCAAGGAGTTTCTTTAATCAAACCCTGGAGGACTGAGTTTCCAAGAACGACATACACAATTATCTTAAGCATGCCACACTGCATATCCTAGCCCCCAGCTAACTCATCTGCCTACATAAATGCCATTTTCTGTCCCTCCTGTATAAAACCAGGCCTGGCCAGGCAGAAGCAGAAGAAGAAGCAAGCCGTTAAAGCAATCTCTCTAAGCCCATCCATATGAGAATCACTGCTGGCATGGGTGCTGGTGGTGGAGAAGAGGCAGCAGTGAGGCTGGCCTGCGAGGTACAGGGCTCTCGGAAAGTGTTTTGCGCATGGTGGTCTGTGCATTATCCCTCTCTCTGGTCAATGTCCTGGAGCCCCTCAAGAGCTCGTGTGGAGCAGCTACAGGGTCACAGGCTTGCTGTGAAATATGCAAGCTGCAGAGCAAGCTGGCAGCATGGGGAAGGAACAGGCAGAGCTGTGGCACAGCACCAGAAATGCCTGCCAGTGCTTCAGGGCACAGCAAGGAAGCAGGTGAAAGCCTCCGGAGCAGTCCCCGCAGAGCCTGGTGTTCCTCTAGGACAGCTCTGAGCCACTGGGGTATGGGAGAGCCCAGTGCTGGGGCAGTGGCCTGCCACACACTGCAGGCAATTCCAATAGTCAGGAACAGCACCACAGAGCTACAGTTAAGCTGCCCTATCCCTCCCTTTCCAGATGCTCAATGGTATGGGTGTTCTGCCACGGTGGTCCCACTCATGCCCACCTTAACACTGATTGCACCGTGCCCTGAATTTTGCTGGCGCGCCGGTGCCTGCTTACACCCCTGCCTGTGTTTGCTGCCTGTTTCCCTGCAGCCAGCTTTGCTTTCACCTCCTCAAAGCACAGTCCTGTCTCCTGCCACCACCAGCTACTAAATGAATCCACTGGAGTAAAGCTCTGCTTCTTTAAAAGGTCCTTCTCTCCCATGATGACTATGTGGGCAGCGGCTCCTACTGTGTGCCTCATGCCCCCAAAATGTTGTATTTTCATCTTCAAAAACAGATGGGTTTTTTCTCCCAAAGTCTCTCTTTATTCTCTTTGCTACTATTTATTAATTTATTGTATGTTTGGAGGAGGCAACAGCAGAGTACATTGTCTTTGCACAGGTCTGTGTAGTTTTATGAACTGGACCCAAAGCATACAAGAAATGTTCCCTAAAATTTTTAGAAAGCATTTAGAACTTCCCACTTTAGCATTTTAGCCTGCTACAAAACTTTCAGCATAAATTAACCAGAAAAAAAAGTGAGTCAATTGTTGTGGGAACCATTTTTTTCTGCCTTGTTCCTCCTGTCTCTTGGAGTTTCTGGACCCTTGATATGCTTCAGATTCCTCATACCAATTCTCCTCCACCACGTTTCAAACAGAAAAAGGACTCTGAATGCCAAATTTTAGACTTAAATACTCTCTTGAGCACAGGTGAAGTTGCCATTCTTTTTTTTTGCTATATGGAATTGTAGCTAAATATAATGGTGCATATGTATTTCCTGTGTTGTTATGAAAAACTTCAGCATAAAAGTTTTGCTGTTCTTTTTGTCAATTTTCAAGTCTATTCTAGCATCTAGATTGATGAAAAACCTGATTTGATTCAAATAAGATTGATTTGAGTTGGGATCAAGATTATGAACACCATAGACTGTTTCATCTCTTCAGGGACAAAAGGAGATTTCATTTACTTTAGCATCAGTCCAGTCTACTGAAGAAAGATTATTATTTTTTTTTTTTAATTTATCTTGCTGTTTCTCTGTTCTGAGTCTAGTTATAACTCCTGTGGTCCAGACTACAGGAAGCACAAAATCCCTTTACCTTTTCCGGTGCTGTCAGTCACTCACCATTACTACTTTTCTGTGTAGATTTCCATAGATTCTGGTCTTTACTGTAAAGGTGCCTTGTTAGATGTTGTGCACATAAGGCACTGTATACATCAGCAGTATGTACATTAGCAGACACATCTGACCATTAACTTGATAAAACCCTCCAAAAGAATAGTGCGTAGTATTTAAATAAAACCATGCTGCAACAGAGCAGTTCGAACAAGAGATGTCTGCATTTTGGTCTTGTATCTGACTGTGCTTGTATACATCACCAGCTCCCATTGCTGTAGTGAATACTGATAAAAGATTTATTCTGAGACAGTACATTACCTTGAATAGCATCACAGGCTTGGGTACCAGTGACAAATGAATAATGGAAGTATTTTTTCTGCAAATAGCCTGTATATTTGTCTATTGCAGCACCTGCCAACTAGTGTTTGTGTATGAATTTACATAGGGTATGAATAGATATTATTTACTATGCATTGTTTTGCAGGCGCAAAACATTTCTATACTTTTATTTCTTAAACTGTATTTCTCAGAAACCAGAAAGCAAGCATACAGTCTTTCCTTTGATTTCTAAATTGAAGAATGTAAAGTAGCAAAGCTGATCAGTCTTATAACTCCGCAGTAAATCTTTTGAGTTTAGAACTTAATATCCTTACACAAGCAGTCTGCCATTTTTGGATGCAAACTGGCAGCTACTTTGCATATGAAAAGTAAGAAACTCCTGTTTTAGAGAGACTACCTGTACAGTTTTGTCCCAACAAACTTTTGTATCAATCCTTTATCACCCAGCCTATGAACTGAATGAGGACCAAGAGGCTACTGTTTAATTAAAGACCAGACATAGATATTCTGAATGCTATAGGAGTTCAAGCACGCCACCACTACTGACCAGTGTCTGTGCAGTATCTGCAGTCTCTGCCGCACCACCTGGCTATGGCTGTATAATGGAGACTGGGGCTACATCCCCTCCTGAGGCCTCATAAGGTGGAGGCAGAAGGGAAAAGATTAAGACCAACTGAACCTTGGCCTATTTCCCATCTCTTGCTGAAGAGATTTATGCCTTGGAGAAAAGAAGGGACAAGTGGTCCTTACTTGAGGGGCTGGACCTTGGCAAGACTGAAGAACAGGTTTGGGAAGCCATTGTGCACTCATGCCCCATCCTGTGCAGTCTGCACAAGAACTGCCTGCACTTCAGGCCTTGATAATTGAGACAGACAGAGACAGGATTTTTAGAAATGAGTCTGACATGTCACATTCCCTTGGCGATGGCCAGTGCCAAGTCACATTGACTTCCACTGTTTCCCTCCCACTCTGGACCTTGCCCCAAGGTTATCTCAAGGTTGGAAGCAACCACACTCCTCACTCCTAGCCTGAAGAGCTGATCTCTTTTCATGTTTGTTTATGAAATTACTTCCTCCCTGGGTATAGCTGTCCTTGTGGAAGGGTGCCATATTTATTTGCATTGAAAATTATTGGCTAAAAATAACCATATTATTTGGGATCCTGCATTTATTGCTAGCTATCAGTTTGTGTTGTATATCCCTTGATGACTTCACCTGTGACTTCCAGCCCTGTGCCACTGCCTTTCTGCTTCCTTCTCCCGGACCATTGGCTTCTAATTTCTGGTCCATTTCAACAACCCTCTGTCTCTTTTCCAAATGTCCACCATGAGGCCCCAACATTTTCACTCCTCCAACCAAATGCCAAAACAGACCAGAAGCAGCTCCAGAGGAGAGAGGCCATGGGCCACCCCACAGGGATGGAGTTGGCGAGTGCCTGTCACTGAACAGAAATCTTACCCTATGTGGTCAGGCAGCACTACAGTATGGTGAGGAGACGCTACATGAAAATTTGTGTTAAAACCTGATCCTAACCAAGGCTGTGCAGCACAAAAATCTTGACTCCTCTCAAAAAGCTTTTGTTACATATTTATTCATTACTGGGAGAGTTGCTAGGTCAGAGGATCATGATATGTCTGCTTTACTTGCCTGCATCCGCACAGCTTTCCAGGCTGATGTACAGTCTTATTGTCTCGCTCACATCCCCTGAATTAATTTTTTTTCTGTGTGAACTTTGATTACACATAAACCAACAAACTATTAAAAGACAAACGTTGATGAAAAAAGAAATCAGAAAGTCAGTGGAGCTGACTATTGCACATTGATTTCAAAATCAGATTTTATAGGACAACAGATTTGCGCAGGTTTCTTATTCCAATCAGACTTCCAGTTAGAGTGAGCACTGTCAGCTGAAAAGAAATGTCTTAACAGTTCAGCAAATACTGAATCACAGTGGATACCTTACAACTAGCCTATCTCGTTCCAGTGTACAGAAATTGTCTGTTGTCCTTTTCTCTGTAGTGATGGGTGACATAATGTACTAACATCAAGACACAACTGTAAGAAAGTCCAACTGAGAAGAACACAATCTTAGTAAGTGTTAGGTTTGAGGAACAGATCTTTAAAACTATTGCAGCAAATTCATTCATGATCTTCATGCAATCATTGCACACAGAGAAAAGAGGGTCACCGAGCATAGCAATGCCTCAGCCGCTACAGCCATGCCTGATGGCAGAGAATAACCCAGTCTGCAAGCCAGTGCTACATATTAGTCACCAGATACATTTATGTTTGAACTATACAGCATTTATGTTTGAACTATACAGCAAAGGAGAGGAACAGTAACAAAAAATAAACATGCTTTTTAATCTACTTGTCACCAAAGACCTCAGCCCAACTGCAGATGGTTAAACGAAACAGTACATTTGCTGCATAGATGAGCAAAATTAGCAGTGCCATCCAGAGCAGAAGAGTGAGGCTCTATACCTGTCTGAGGCCTTCAACACTGTCATCACCACAGGATTTTCATTTGGAGACAATTAAGGTACCAAGCGACTAAATACCAAGAACTTGTTTGATCTGAGGCAAATTTCAGCTTGTGCTGGAAAGAGGAGCAGAGTTCATGTTCAGATCATCTTCCTTGGGTCTGTGATCTAAACTCTGACCCCACTCACTGGCAACGGAGAAAAGTTAACGTCTGCTTGCCCTGTGTAAAAGACAAGGCAAAGTGCTTTTCCTGCTGTGAAGAGATTGCTTCTGTCAGAAGAGCCCTGTTATGCCATGACAGTGTGACCTGGCCTATGCCTGTCCCTGCTGAAGGATAAGATGACTGCACCATCTGCCCCAGAAGGGCTGGCTCACCCAGGCACAGGGCAGTCAACGGGTGCATGAGTCCAGTTATGTCTATTCTCCTCCTCCTCCTCACAGGTCATGACACCATATAAGTCCAGTCACCTCCTAAACTACATTTTAAACCAGATCAGTCTTTGGCCTTCCTATATTTAAAAGTCCACCACAGAATTTCACTGCTGTCATTTCATAAAAACCTTATTTCCCAACCTAACATTCCTGACTGAGAAATACTCATCTTGACCAGCATGCAGTAGCCAAGCTCATGTGGTTCCCCTGTCCACTGCCTCCTCTTACCCTGACAGATGCAGAGCACCAGTCTAGGGGGACCTTACTTTGTGCAAAATGCCAAGTATTGCTGGGAGAGGGTCGATAATGGTGCCATGATGCCCTACAATAGGACAGCTCACAGACCTCTGGAAAAGGGAACCTGCCTGGCCATGAGGTCCTTCGAGGCAGCAGGGTAGGTAGCAAGGAGACCCTGGGGGTTGGGACAGCCTGTGACATGTCCTGAAGAGCACAGTGGAAAGCTCTTTGCACCCCTATCTTCTTTGTACATTCATTCAGCAAACTGTGTATCTGTTAACGCATCCAGAGAGAAGAGAAATATACATTAAACTCCTGTTAAACTGACAAAACAGCAGAGGGTCTGCCTTTGCTGAGAGTCTGAATGAAAACTTAAATCTACCCTATGCTTGGTGCAAACAGTAGAACAATGAGCAGGATCCTGATCCCCTCTCCCACTGCTTTTACCTGGGGCTGCTGCTGGGAAGGTCAGTTGTGCTGCTGCCACCAGTTTACTTCAAGGCAATGGAGATCTGCATGAGATCCTCAGTGGTTTTAAAGGCTTAATATAGGCACCAGCTTGGCCAAAAATTAAATTAAAAATCTGTTTCCAATGTTTTGGCCAGCAGTTCCAGCCGTTATGGCAGTGGGCTGGAAAGCTGGGCACCCAGCTGTACACAGCTTCCTACATCCAGGGCCGGAACATTTTAATTGGGGAGGTGTGGAGAAAGCTAAAGGGCCAGGAACCTGTAAAGAGGAAGGTTTGAGGATGCTGAAAGGGATGTCTTGAGGGAGCTGAGAGGGTTCTGGAGTTTGCTTTCACAGCAGCAGTGCGGTGGGCTGCTGAGCTAATCTGTCACTGTCATTAATTGAGGTAGGTATCCTGAGAAAACAACCAGGCAGTAACAGATGCTGTAGCACCCTTTTACTTGCTGCAGGGGCATCCCTTCAAAACACATATAAACATATATAAATAGAGAGAATGAGGTATAATGCCTGCCTAGGTACTTACACACTTTGGTTCACTCCTTCCCAGTGTTGAACTCATAGCTGAGCTCACTGTCGGAACTAATTAAGTTTTGCCCACTCTCCAGAGCAGTGAATTTGGCCTGCTTATTGCTCCTTTCCTCTCCCGGATACTGCCCTTGAACAGACTCTTTCAGACAAGTATTTCAAGCTTCACTGTCATAGTGGCTGACTTCAGCTAGAAGAAGTGACTGAAAGTAATGTTATGACAAGGGAGCAATGTACACAGAGAGACCAAATTCTGAGCAACTGGCTTTGGTTTGCTTTAAGCTCTGAAGTCAGCTGCTGTATTTCAGACCTAGCAAAGGTGTTACGTGCTAGCAACCTTGTCTAATCTTTTCCAGCCATGCCATTTACTCTAATAAAAGACAGCTGGCAGGGGAAAGTCTCAGAGTTACAGCATGCACTGAGGCACCCAGCTCCCACTGCTCCTAAATGCCCCTTTGCTGTGTCAGGGTGCACTCAGAAAAAAGCTCAAGGGAGGACATGAGGGCAAAAGGCTTTATTTGTGAAGGTAGCTCTAAGTAAATGCCTTACCCATGTACTGGTACTACCGTGGCTATAACAAGACTCTCACTGCTATATTTCAGTCACGTCATCCACTTGCCATTATTCTGGTAAAAAAAACAGAGAGGACTCATGTTTCCACTGCATGGCTGTAGCGTGTGCAATTAGAAATAGCTGTGTATGTATCAGTGGAAATTTCCAGGGGCAATACACAAGGTGCTTCCTCTTTTCTTTCATAACAAATGTATCTCTGGCAGCTTCCAGGCACAAAGATCTGTGTGAAAATCAAAACAGTTTTTGCTTGCTTTTCTTTTAATATTTTCAATAAAAGCAGAAAAGAATCACAAAAAATCTTCAATAGGACATAAACAATTCTTACACACCTCTTTAAAAGTGTAGAACGATTACAACTAATTTGTTTGTACAAGGAGAATCCTTAAAAAGCAATAGAAGTCTGTAAAATGGACACTAGTGTTGAAAAGTAGTTCCGTTTAAAACCTACTATTTGTCTCCTGGAGAATTTCATCCATGTCAGCCCAAGTACACACAGGCACGTGTGCACACACACAAACATCTAAAAGCTTTTGTTAAAACAATATTTTGATGACTGAGTATTTTTCAACAGAAATATTCTGGACTGCTCCACCAAAGAGGTTTTCTTTAATTAAAGAAAATTGTGGAGATCCTCGACAGTATAAAGTGTGTTTGCAACAATCCTTTATTATTAACTCCTGATGGTGCATCTGTTTTATCTATTAAATAAAGCCTTTCATGGATTTTTATTACTTTCTTTCTTGCAGCAGGCTAATACTTCTTGCTATAGGCTTTAGACATGCGCCCTTTTGTTTCCTTGTCCTTCCATGTACTGTTGCTGTCCTGGATCCTTCCAACCAGGGATTGCTCTTGTTCCCTGCAACTTTGGTGAAGACCAGGCAACCTCAGTTTTTTTCTGAACTTTGCCCTAGACTTTGTTATGAACCTGCTAATTATTCTGAAAAGAAAACATGGCCACACCATTTGTGTAAGGGCAGATCTTACTGATACAGAACAGTTCCCACCCAATCCAGTCCTCTTTAATATTATGGGACAGTTATAGAATCATAGAATGGTTTTAGTTGGAAGCAACCTTAAAGATCATCTTGTTCCAACCCCCCCGCCATGGACAGGGACACCTCCCACTAGACAGGTTACTCAAATCCCCATCCCACCTGGCTTTGAACACTTCCAGGATGGTGTATCCACAAGTTTTGTGGATAACCTGTTCCAGTATCTCACCACCCTCACAGTAAAGAATTTTTTTCCTGATATCTAATCTAAATCTACACTCTTTCAATTTAAAACCATTAGCCCTTGTGCTATCACTACACTCCCTGATAAAGAGTCCCTCCCCGTCTTTCTTCTGGGCCCCCTTAAGGTACATGAAGGCTGCTATAAGGTCTCCCTGGAGACTTCTCCAGGCTGAACAACCCCAGATCTCTCAGCCTGTCTTCATAGGAGAGGTTCTCCAGCCCTCTCACCATGTTCGTGGCCCTGCTTTGAACTCGCTCCAACAGGTCCATGTCCTTCCTGTGCTGAGGAACCCAAAGCTGGACACAGTATTCCAGGTGGAGTCTCATCAGAGCAGAGCAGGGGGAGAATTACCTCCCTCTACATGCTGGCCATGCTTCTTTTGATGCGACCCAGGATATAATTGGCTTTCTGGGTTGCAAGCACACATTGCTGTATCATTTTGAGATTTTCATCCACCAACATGCTCAAGTCTTTCTCCTCAGGGCTGGGCAACTCCTCAGTCATTTAAACATGGCAGAGGTGTCTAAGACTCATACCTTTATCTAAATACAAGTATTCATCCTGAACTAACTTACTGTGCCATCTGTGTTGCAACTAATTCTGGGGACTCAGCTGGGTGTCTTAGACCAACCATAGTTTTCCTTCCCCTACTTAGGCTACTGTCCCATGCAGGTTTTTGGCATAGACACAGACATGTTGAGCTATCCACTTTCAACATAATAATGAATCGTCACTGTAATTGAAGGGACTGTTCCTACTGTGAGCTGCAGTAAAGGTCTTTGTCACCAAAAGGGAGATTAGCTCATATTTACCCAGTTCACAGACAGCTACATCACTTGAATGATGCTCAGTCCACTGAAGAAGGTTATATGCAAATCAAAGGAGACTTTTACAAAACACTTACAAAACAAGTCCAAGAGACTGCTATAAATCTTAAGTCTCCTGCCTAGACAGAGCTGTGCTGGAGATGATTCAGCCCTGTTTGATAGAAATGGCTGTCAAGATCACAGCCAAACTGGCTGTTCAAAAATGTTTTTGCCAAACTCAGTTCTCTGCCACTGAACTCCGCTCTCACAGAGGCAGGGTTGCTACCCTTTGCTAGGAAAACTGCTTCTTCCTAGCCCACCATTAAATCTCTGGCCTGGAACTCTCTAGGTCAACTGCACCAAGGGAGTGAGAGATCATTTCTCCAGGTCTCTGCACTATGGCCCCTCTCCTACTCCCACCCCAGCCCCTCTGGGTGTCCCTGTCCCCAGAAAAAGTTGTTCTTCTTTAGGCAATGCCTTTTGCATCCAGGTGAGCAGTGGGAATATCTCTTCAGGCAATATGAAAAAAGTGACCATGCCTGCATGTTTTAAAAAAGTGGTATTTTCCAGAGTCACCACTCCAGTGCAATGTTGAAATCCAATTGCTTTGCATGTGCACTGCACAGACATGCTGCCAGTGACTGTGAACTGGACCTGGGAGAAGACGGAGACTGTGGATCTACAGGATGCACCATCACCAGGGAGGCTTACATGTGGGCCAAGCAGCTCTGACAATGTAATAAATGGCTGAAACAGTCAGACAATGTAATTGTCTGTGCTAGGGAACTGTGTAGACTCTGATGCAAAACGATCTGCAAAATTTGTGTTCTGCATATCTCTAGGAGCACTTCTGTCTTTTTGCAGTGCTAGAAGGCAGCCCTCCACGTTTAGACAGAAGGGGACCAGGATGTTTCTGATGAGTTCAATCTCAGACCCACATGTCACCCACATTTGATATTTGTTGTGACTGCTCTCAAAATACATCTGTTTTTCAAGTACATTCCATTCAAGCAGCTTTCTGAAAATTCAGATGTCTACACAGTTTTCAGCTTACCCTAGCAAACTCCCCTTGCACAGATAAACTACAGTCCTGTGTCTGTGCGTGTCCATCTGTGCCTCTCCTGTATAAATGTGTCCCTCTGGCTATGACCCCAAGGTTTAGCTGCAACAGCACCAGGCAATCTTTTCTGTGCAGTTTCACAAACATTGCTTAAGTATTCTTGCAGGCAGCTGATGAATCTGGGGGTATTGCATAGAAAAATTTGTTGTGTTTTATAAAGAGCACAAAGAAGCCTTAAGGAATATCCTTGCAGGAATTTTTGCTGATGCCATTTTTTTTGTTAGAGTTGGAAGTTGCTTCCTAATTGGAAGGAGGCCTTGTTATCAGCATTCTTGCCCAATTGCACAGATTGTTTACCTGCTGTGAGGGAGCTGCAGCTCTCTGTATTTTAGTCAGAGCTGCTAATACCATTATTTTCAGAGGACACAGCCAACAAAAATATCAAAGCTGCCTCAGGTCAATGTGATGGTACTTCCCCTCAGCTTTGGCCTCCCGCTACAAGAAGCTTTGTGGTTACTCAGGGAAAATCTCCTAGTTCTTGAGAGTTTAAACTTTGGGTTTAGTGTATATAAAGGAGAACAGATCTACACTACTAAGGGTTATTTCAAGAATGAGGGTGGTTTCAAGAACAGGGCTGTGGTTTTTCTTCACAAGACCTTCTGAGAACCTCTGCTTCAGCTCCAAGTGATCTTATCTGAGAAGCAGCTCCAAAGGGCTTGGGAGACACTAGCCAATACACCCCTGTATCAATAAATTGGACCAACAAGAACAGGATTCTGTTTCCAGATGTTTCCTGATTTCTTCAGCAGAGTCCAGTGAGGACAGGAGCTCTCTGAAATGGGGTTGAGTAAAAGGTGGTCAAAGAAAAGAAGTCCCTGCCCTGTGTGGATCTCAGACTGCTAGGCTACAATGAACAAGGGTCAATGATTCACTGTGTTTCCTTAGAACCACTCAGCTTTATTAGGAATGGCCCATTATGAGGAATGAAAAAAGCTATTTTTTGATATAGAAAGACAGGGAAGAAGGAAGCTGATACACTCAATAAGAGAAACTGGAAACTTTTTTTTAAAGGGTATCATTTCAAAAGTCTTTGTTTAGTTTTACATGAATGCAATCACCAGTCTCTTTTCTTAATCAATCATTCTCAATAAATTGATAATATTTTCCCCAAAGCAGTCAAGAACAAGCTTGTATTTACATAGTCAATGCTTACAGATAAAATGGGTATTTACATAGTCAATGCTTATAGATAAAATGGGAAATATGTGTTTGCTAGCCTATTGCACTTGTAGAATAAGGGTACTTTTTTTTTTTCCATTTACCAGGCTGATTGCAGCCTTTTTTTGTTTAATTGAGTACACGTGTGTTGTCTACATCTGTGATAGCAGAACCTCAAAATGGGATGTGAAATAAGGAAGTGGCTGGAATTCACCAAAGACCATTTTCATGCTTCTGTCTGGAACAGGTGGATCTGGAGGGAGTTATTTTGAGCTTAAGTTAATGCTGACCTCAGCTGAAATAATTTGCCCTCTCACTCTTCCTCCGATACAGAGTCAAGAGGGAGTTGTCTGACTGCTGTGTGTGATTGTACACATCTGTCAACAGAATTGGAGATCCGAATGCAAAATGGAGCACTTGGGAACGCTGTGTGGGTTTCCAACAGTCCCTGAAGGACGCGAGGATCATAAACCAGTGAATGGATTACAATAAGGCATAAATAGAGCATTTTTATCTGTGACAGATGTAATCCTGCTCCAGCGCTGCTTACATTATTTAAAGGAAAATGGTCTGTATTTCAGACCAGCTCTCTGAATTTTGAATGAGAAAACAAATCATAAGCATTTTTCTATATGAATAATTGCAAGCCTCCTTTGAAACTGTTTTGGCAGTGCTGTTGTGAAGGGGGCTGGCCAATACCTCTCATAGAGCGCCCCACCTCCATAAGCACAAGACTAGGGAAAGGACTGCAGGCTTTCGCAGAGCATGCCACCCAAGCAAGGAAAAGCTTGCTTTGCTGCCCTGGCTTGCCACGCGAAGCCTGCAGCACAACAAGCCAGCCAGTCTGTAAGAGAGTTATGAGGAATAATGTCCCAAAGCCAAGAAGCAGGTGTGAGAAATGCTTCTCGCTTGCGCAGACATATGCTACCAAATGTTGCAACCTTTCCTGCATAATATCTTAATGTATAGTCATTAGGCAGGACAGAGTGGAGAGCTCGCATATGGAAAATGTCTCTTACTTGGAGACAGGAGCACGTACTTTCCCTTTGATGCTGGCACGTGCAAGGAAATACTGATACGTTGACTCCAAACTGCTGATTACAACCTGATAAGGAGACAATCTTGAAGATGGCAGGAATTTTATCAGGTTTTAGGCTAAAAACATTTTTGGATTAATTATTCCCAGAAGTAGCACAGTGAGATTCTGGATGACTGCATCTGGTTTTCAGTGTTTTGGTAAGTCCTACCAGCAAAATAAATTGAAAGATGAAGACTGGGAGTTAAGGTTGTGTTAAGTTCAGGTAACGTGGGCATACAGAACTGCATTAACTCACTCCTTTGGACAACCTCTAATGTACTCACAGCTTTTGAGTCAGGAAGGGAAACATGCATGTCAAATAGTTGGGCAAGAGGGTGTAGCTGAGTAGAATATTAGTATATTATGGCTGGATTCCAACAGCTTTGAAGTGCTGGATTATTTTAGTTTTCCCTAAAAGTGGATCCTGATGAACTCCAATGAAATCCAAGATATTCTAGACTCTTTATCCAGCCAACAGGGAATGACAGACACTGACTTGCTGTGGGAAAGAAACCCACAGAGTAGCTGGTGGCTAGAGTTTAAGGAATGGTTGCAATGTATTATCAGGCAAAAGCTGGTAGAGTTCAGGCAGGAAAAAATAATGATGCAACTGAAAAGATTAATTAAAAGAAACATACTGGTAAAGAGCCAATTATCTGCAGATTTTTGAGAGATTCAGGCATTAAGTGAGATTAAGAATGATGTGTTTATTAGCACCAAGATGAAATTAGGAAGTTTAAAATTTTGACTGAACTTCCAAAAAAGAACAACCTCAAACCGACAAGTCCAGGCAACAGGGTCTATGGAGTTAACTTTTCATGAGAAGGGGGGAAGTTTCTTTTCTCGGGATATTAAAAAACTAGCCAAAAATTATGAAATGAGTTGCAGAAAATGGACGTGCATTGTCATGGAGAGGAATTAGATGACCTAAATGGCACAATAGGCATTTTATCATCTCTCTATATATATTCATCTTTAGATACAGAGAAATATCATACCAGTATAAGAATCCAGTGATTTTGTAGACTTGGTCTTTTGACACAGACACGTAAATATACCTCACCAAATTCGTCTCTTTCTCCCAGCCATTGTAGCTTAGATTTTTACACAGATCACACCACGTGCTTCTGTTCTGTTCCCAGCTGGGGAGATGATCAGTGACTTCCAGGTCAAACAAATTCAGCGGGGTCCAAGAGCAAAAATAACACACTGACGCAAATCTATGCGCATTTATTCAGCTGCCGTTGAGTCCATGCTCAGGCTCAGTCCCATTGTTCATGCTGCCTTTTCTGGATGCTCTGTGTGCATGCAGGAACAGAGACGAGCACTGTAGCCATGCTGCCTCCAGCCACCACATTTCTCCCCCTACTTTCTTAGCCTTTCACCTTCACTGCTTACACCCTGGACATGTGAGAAATTGGGCTTTCCATCAGTAGTGCCCAGAGAAGCAGAGAAGACACTACCGAGGCAGCACATAGCTCTTCTACTTTCCAAGGAGGCTGATGGAAACAGAAGTGTATTGTTCCTTCCGTTTGCATGTTCGACAGTAAGGACAACTTGCAAAAGAATGACTTTTCCTCATGTCTATTTATTAAAGATTAGGTTTGTCCAGCATGGGTCATAATTCATGCATTTTCATAGCGGTGTTAGTCAGATGTTACTGACTATGAAGCTTTGATACCTTGATTAATCGTGAAATTTCCACAATGAAATTGATAAACCTTACCATACTTCTCAACTCCGCAAGCTACTTCCCAGAGTGTATATTTAGCAAGTGGCATCCCAGTGGCTTGTAGGACAAGGAATTTACTGGAGAAGATTGTGGATGATTTTGAAAACTGGAGAAATATGAGTCACTGTTGTGGCTTCAAGGGCGGCTCCCAAGCAGGCAGTAAAGGAAGATGAGTGGTGCATACTGGTCATGGAGGACTCTTTGTCCCTGTCCCCTGCCACCCATCCAGATTAAAGCACACTTGCCTATCTGTCCTTAGAAAGCCAGCCTGTACCTTGTTTTCCACTCTGTGCGTGTCAATGCACTGAACTCATCCCGCAACTCTCTGTTGTTTATAATACTGGTGCACCTTTCCAGTCCTTGCCAGGGAAGAAAGGCTCACTGGACTTGCCAGTTTGTTAATGGCATGAAGCATTTGATTTGTTCCAAGCATGAGGGCATATTCGGTACAGCCAAGACAAGCTGCAAAATTCTTCTGCTTGTCCCATGACCTGTCATCACAATGCCTTCTAGCCAAGACATGGGTTGGAAGAATCAGTGGGTAAACAGCATGCGAAGCAAATTATATCTGGAAAGAGAAGAAATCTGAAGTAGTGCTGCACACCCTGCTGCCGCTTGTCCAGAGATCTTCTCACTGTTCTCTGCAGGAAGTTGGTGGAAAAGGACTTTTCTTTTCTTGATATTACCCTGTGCTCTTTGTTTTTATCTCCCCACTGTACCTGCTAGGAAGCAAGTGATTATTTCAGCCTGCATGGCATGAAATCAGGTTTTGCAAGGGAATAAAAATTCACCTCTCAGAAAGAAAAAACTGAGCCTATGCCAAGTTACCTTTATTTTGTTGTCTGTTTGTTGCCATGTGGTTGTATGTAATCTGTGTATGTAACACAACTACATGTAACATAGTAGGGATCAAACTGTTTTCAATTGTATGGGTGGAAATGCTACAACAAAGTAATATGTTTAAGTAAACTATCTATCTATATTACAAATGACACAGACAACTTTTAAAGATCAAATCTCTTTTCCTCCTATTGTTGACATTTCTTTCTTTCATTTTATGAGTGTTGGGTGAGTTTTTTTAGCTTGGACAGTAAAGACAGAGTTGTTTTCTTTCCTGCTTATTGAATATTTTGTTTTTTTCTAGTTCCCGTATGACAAAAGAGCTGGCTTTGATTTCAAACAATGTAGAAGAACATTAATGATCAGGATTATAGCAACAGAATTTTAACTGACATAGTTTTGTTAAACATTATACATTAAGATTATAGCCTAGTCTGTAAAATCCACTTTAAAAAACACTTAAACTATTTAAACTGCTCAGCAGTGGCAGTAAGATGGGAAAGGGGAAAAGAACCACAACAACTGTGTCTGATTTCCCTTTCCTCTCTGTGCAGGATACCACGTTCATGAAGTTTCCCATCACTACCCCATTATCAGGACATACTTCCTTCCCCGCTCCAGTGTCAGCCTGCCAGGGAAGAGGGTCCCTGCCTTCCCCCTGTGCCCTGCCCCTCTGCAGGGAGCACTGCTGAGACTGCAGGTTGTTGAGGACCAAGTGGCCAAGGCGGGTGGGATGTGATAGGATGGGATCAGACAGGGTGGGACGGGAAGGGGGTCCTGCGCAAGAGCTCCATGCAGCAAGTGTCACTCAGGAGGATAAGGCTGGTGGACAGTGGGTACTGCCTTGGCCCCACAACCAAAGGGCTGTGTGTAGGGTTTGAGGGAAGCATGCCTGGTAGGCAAGGAAGGGATAAGGGGAGAGAGTTCCTCTCCACCACTGTGCAAGTGTTGTACTTCCTGCTTCTCATTTTCTATGTGGCTATTTGGGGGCAAATCCTGAATGGCAGTAGTGGTTTTCCCTCAAAGCTGGGATGGGAACTTGGCCCATTGTGCTTAGATATCAGTTTCCCCTACTACGCACTTGCACTGTCCTCAACATGCACTCATTTACCAGAAAGGCCAATTAAGTTTCTCAGAAAAGGTGAAGACGCTCAGCTAAGATGAAGTGCTGATCTTCCTCAAGATTCAGCTTCCTCCTTGCCCAGTTCAGATCACAGCAGGAGAGTTGACTTGCTCAGCCACGCTGAGTGGTATATCTGCAATTCCTCCTTAACCTCCCTCTACCTCCAGGACCACACCACAAACTAATACTGGATCCCTGGGGAGAACTTGCTCTGTGGAGCTTTGTCCTTTTAACCTTTTAATGCTCCTCCAGTTTAAGCCATTTGTGGCAAGACCCAGCATTAAATTGCTGAATGCAGATGTCGCAGATTGCTTTTCAATATGCTCTGGCGATGCCTGGAGCTGCTGACAAGACCTGAAAGGGTGAGTTTTAAAAGAAGGTTTTAGTTTGGACCAGCTTTATACTGCTTTCTCCTAGTTCAGCATCTGGTCCCACATGAGTGATGAACTGACTAGTACAAAGGGAAAATGAAAGTGCTTTCCCAAAGAATGAGCTCGTAGCCCATTCTTGCCAAAAGATGAAAGTAAATGTTATAAAGAAACAGGGAATTCTGCAGGTGAGAAGCATTCTTCCATGGCAGCTTTCAAAGACAGATGAAGAAGAAACATGGAGCAAGGCAGTTCATAATTGCTTTCCATGGACTTACTGCTGTATCCCTCCTAAGTAGTCTGTGGAAGGGACTGCTGTATATGGGGACCCGGGCAAGATGGAGCATCCCTTCAGTTTGTTATGGCACTTCCTGTCTCCTGAGGGACCTTTGATGGCTCAGCCAGGAGAGAGGCAATCTCCAGAATGCCACCTGGAAAAAGAGCAGCTCCTTCAGCATTCCGTCACCAAAACTAACAAACCAAGAACATGTTTAGGAAATAATGTGGCCCTATGGTGCTCACCACTGGAGTGGCAGAGAACTGAATGGAAAAATCCTCCCTCCAGTACTGCCACACATTGCTCACAAGCACTGCCACAAAAGTCCCCATCACATCCTCTGTGCTTTAAGGCAATGAATATATGTGCCAAAAATGCTTGAGGCCAATTACATCTTTATTTGTTTATTATCTTCTTTATAACTGAATTCATCTGGGTGTTAATGTTTGTGATTGGATATTCAAGTTGTATTCCTTTTTTAATTACTGGAATGTCTGCATCTTATTTTAGAAAAAGATGTTTCTTCCTTCTTCCTCCCCCTATCCTCCTCTTTTCACCCTAATTTTTGGAGATGCCTGGGGTCACAAATTTGCAGACAGTGACTGGAAGACAGTGCTAATTGTATTTGATATTTCGTTTTTATATCAACATTTTATAGATCTGCTAGGCCTGATTCTGTTCATGCAGATGTCTAAATATTTTTCAGTTTTTGCCTGAAATGCTCCAATCTTATTGATTCTTTTGCCATCAGTTGTAGACTAGTTCAGATGGGAAACACTTTGGTGGCAGGGCTCAGTGGAAAGGTGTAAGTATTTGCCCACCAGCTGCTGCTGGCTCACTAAGGCTGTGTCTGTACTGCCAGACCCCAGCCCTTCCTAAAACATGATGGGGAAGTCAGGATGGAGAACATGTTTACCTGCCTGTCACCTCCCAGTGCTGGCACGGCCTCTGCTGACTCGGGAGAAACAGCATCACAGCACACATGTGACTCAGGAATTTGGGGCCTGCTGAAGGATTTATACTTACCAATTTTGGGTCATGCAGATCTAGGACTGGGAAGGGGGACACAACATCATATATTTGCCTGTGCCCAGCAGAGAGAGACAAACCCTCTCCACAGTCACAAATTCTCAAGTCACAACAGGGAAGACTTGGATCGTTACCTGCTCAGTTTTTGGAAAAGAGATCCAGCTCACCCTGTACCAGTTGCAAGCCCTGGGGGTAGGGAGATGGATGGCACCCCGACCCTGCACCCTGTACGGCAGCTCATGGCTTCACCCATGTACCACCACCTCACCAGCACAAGCAAGGCAGGTCTCCTTGTCCCTGTTGAAACTGGACCTCCATTCTAATCAGACACAGCTCTATATCCACTTCCTGAATGCTGCTCCCAGCCTGCATGTTTATTTACCTTTTATATTCAAAATCTCTATGATAAACACCGGGTAGCATGCAATACTGTGTTTACCATCGCTTCTCCTGTGAGCAGATTTCTTAATTGTCTCAAGTGATGACTGTATATTGCACTAACGCTCCCAGTCCCCGTGAGACCTCACGCTTGCCTGGCTTTCCTGCAGGGGTTTTCTCAGAGCAGATGGTTTTGCTCTCAGAGGCTGTGTTTTTTGTAGCAGGAGGAACTGTTACAGCCCAGCAGCTGAGTGGTCCCCAAGGCAGGTGTGGGGACTGTCTCTGGAAAGAGCCTTCTGGCAAGAGAGGGGACAGATCATACTGGAGCTACTGCCTACTGAGAAGGTAATGGTCTACAGGCCAGAAATGAAGCACAGCAAGCTGGGCACAACTTGTTCCTGCAGTAGCACATCTGAACCTTCAGCTAATTTAAAACAATATTTTGTAATAATAAAAAAAAATAACTTGGTTAGTTCTCACTCCATCTGAGCACTTTGACTTCCTATCTTTCACAACAACGCTAGCTAATCAGGCAATTTTTATGTATGTCAATGAACAACCCTTTCCCATAATGATTTTCTGCACTCCTCCCACACTTTCCTTTGTTCTAGTGGACAGCACTAGAAAGAAGATTATTCCCACCGTGCAAATGAGGAAGATGAGATGCAGAAAATTTACATGACCAGGTCAAGACCCAATCACATTCACAGAAATGGGTAGGAAAGGCTAGAAAATTCAGACAGCTGCATAAGGCCATTTGTTCTTTTTCATGATGTAAACACTAGTTTATTACCTGGCACCCTACACTGGAGAGAGGCATTTATTCTTTAACTGTTCCTTATAAACTGAGCACTAACAGAGATCCACCAGTCTTCAGAAGGCACTGTGCAAGTTATTATTTAACCTATTACCAATGTTTATGGTTATTTGGACACATACACATTTGTACATCTGACATGAGCTCTGCACATGGAAACTGCTTTGTGAACACACAAAGCAGCTGCTTTTGAAGTGTCATATTTTAAGGCATTTTTTAAAAAAACACATGTCAAAGGAATGCCCCCTCAAGCCCCTAAAATATTCAAGTGCACATATTTTGACTAATCTCTTGCCAAAGTTTGTTTTTAATTGGCATTTTATATTTAATTACCATATATAAGTGCACGAATGCAAGTTAAACCACAAAAATCACCCATTTTAATTCACACTCACAATAAGTTACAGTAAAATTGTCAAAAGCATGTATTCTTTAACAAACTTGGAAACCCTCTGCATTGAGCAGGGAGAGTTACATTTTTACATCAAGGCCACTATGCAATAAAGCCATTTCTTAAAAAAAATGCCTATTTTTAGACTAGAGAAGAACATAGTGAGATGCTGTTTCTCAAAAATAGTAACAATATGTGCTCAGTAAAGCAGCAGGGGTAACCACAAAGGCTTCCAGCACAAAGATTTGACTTATATGTAGCGAAGTATTTCCCCCAACATTTTGGAGGCAAAGTTTCGGGGACGAGTTCAACCTCTGATTTCCACAAACTCCAAACTTGAACTGCTTTTGAGTGCTGACCGTTACGATACTCCCGGGACCCATTTCACCTTGTCCTGGGAATTAGGGATGCTTTCTGAAGGCTGGGCTGGCAGCATCTCAAAAATCAGTTGCCTGCTAATGAGTTGCCACCTCTGATGAACTGATCGTGAATTTTTTAAGTCCCTTCAATTATGAAGCTGTTGCCCACCTGAGCCTGTCACTGCCTGTAACATGATTGTCTACCAACTTTAGTGGTCTTTGGAGTGGCCTGAGGGAGTGGGTTCCGGACCTTAATACAAACCTGCCCTCAGGGATGGAGAGGCACAGACAGTCTGAGCACATTAGAGGTTTAACACTTTGGTGGCCTGAAGGCAAAGCTTGCTATGGATGACTCCATCCCATGGCTCTGTGGTAAAGGGTGTATGGAGTGAAGGACAGTGAGATGCCAGTGAGGGTTAACCCGATGTCCTAACAACAAAGTGAGAAACTGTGAGCCAGGTGTTTTGAAGAGGAAATGATATACAGAAACATGAGTTCACCTGAGTCAGCACCCACTAAAGATGCTATAAAATGATTCCTCCATAGCTCACCACCCTTTCTGTCCTGTGGGCAGATTGAAAGCCTCACGCAAATGTGGGCTTTAAATTGGTTGTGATGAGCAGTGCTTGGCAGTCGCACACATTTATCCCACCACGAGGAGGAAAACCTTACTGTTAGAGATGACAAATGCCACCATGGCTGTACATGGGATGGAGTATGCCACGTGCAGATGGGAAGTAAGTAGCCTTGGTGGCATCCTTGCCTCGGAGCAGCGGCTTGGCCTTCCCGCCTGAGATAAAAAATATTAAAATAGGCATCTTTTCCTCAGGGCCTCACTAGCAGTGGGCTAAAATCTGCTCCCAGCACCAGTGCATTTATTTTTTTCCCCAAGGCTTTAAATGTTTGTTTATTGTCACATTATGCTGCATAAGAAGTGTAGTCCTCTGGCAAGAGGACAGAAACATGGCTGACAGATAAGCAGGCTTGTCTGCTCCATCTTTCCCATTCTTTCTGGACAGATGAGCATGTCTCTAAACCCGTTTCACTTTCACCATGTGTGCAGGAGACAGGCCAAGGCAGCTTTGATGAAAGGCGTTGCACGTGGTCTGTGAGAAGAGATACTTTCTCCTCGCTCTGCAGCACCCTGGCTGAGATCAGTGGGAAAGGGGTCCGAGCCATGGGGTCTGACAGAGGTTGAAGTAGTTCTTTCCCCTCATTTCTGTGGTGATGTCAATCCCCAGCACGCAATACAGCACCCCAAATGGCAAGCAGACCTATCCCAGGGTGGGGGCCCTCGAAGGACTTGCCTGCAACCTCCCTGTCCAGCTTTCCTCTGCCAGCTGTGATTTAATGTGACATCTCGACATTGCCAGCTCTTATCTTTCATCCATAGTCTTGTGATAGCTGGTGATTTAATGAGAGCATAGCTGTGGAAACAAATGTTTACCTGAGCAGTTGAGGGCTATTTTTAAATTATTTTTTTTTCAGCAAACACATTTCTGATATTCGCAGTAAAAAAAATCCAGAACATATCCCCCCCAAACCCTGACATTGAAAAGAATGCAACCCTTTGTTTCGTTTTCTGGGGTTTTAAGCCAGTCTGATTGTTTAGGGGAGAGAAAAGGCTGGGTGCCAAAGTAGTTGTAGGGTCAGGAGGAATGCAGCTAGAGTAAAAGATGCCTTAGGCTTCTGGGGAGAACTTCAGGGATTTTGAGAAACAAGCTAATGTCTCATTAATTGCCTTCGCACTCTGGTTTTATTTATGCTACAGCTGTGTTTGTTGATACATCGGCTATCTTGTCTGGCCGACTGCTTAATCTCAACCTATCAAATGTAGGTTTGTAGAGATGTAGCAGCAGATGAATACCATTTTTCCAGTAAATCTTTTTTACAGTGTTTGTCTTTGTTTATAGAGTTAAGGAAGGGACTCTGAAGGAATCCAGAAAGCCAGAGATTTCAATGACTTTGCAGATTACTCATAGAGCAGACTCACCAAAAATCCGAAGCCAGTGAGTTACCCACCATAGCTCCTGCAGCCGCTTATCGGGGGAGGTGCACACAGCAGAGGTCTGTGCTGCTGAGCTGCTGGACATCTGTGCTGCATCAGGAGAGATGAAAAAGAACAAGAACAGTGCAGACAGGTAGTCCAGACTTTCTTCTCTGTTTGATTGAGACTTTTGCCATTAAATCAAAACCAGTTTGCTTATATCGGAATTATTTTTTTTTTTTTTTTGCGCTACTTCTAATCCTTTTTAGAGTCTGGCTGCAAGTACTCAGGATCCACCATCCATTTCTTTGATATCTATGCAAAAAAGATATCACCGAATAGATAAAGATATATAGATAGACAAATGAGAAATTATTACAATTGCTTTAGCATATTTTTTTTTATGCTTCAGATGTTTTAGAAAAGGATTTTAAAATACAAGGAAAGTAAATCAAGCTCTGCAGGGGAACTGAAATCTTGCAGTGGAAGCTGGCACCATCAGTCTTAGCTCAGACAAAATGCACTGTAACAACTCCCACAACAACCAGAGAAGAAATATCTGGAATACTCCCCTCTTTACACCCGGGTTCATTCCAGATCCACGACTGCAGCTCCTCAGTCGCTGGTATAGTATGCCCCTGGCACCATTAGTACAGGAGGTGGCATCATTCTGTACCTGGTCCTGGTTGTAAGATCTAAAAACTAAAGCAACAACTAAACCAATATGCTTTATTGACATTCCTTTGATACTTCATCTGAAAACACAGCAGCCACTAGAAAGAATATTAACTTTCTCTCAGCTGAAATGAGGGCAAGCTTGGAAACCCCAGTTCAAGAAAGATAAACACAATTTCTGGACAGGTGTGTATGATTCTAATTCCATTTAGGATATGTACAGAGCGAAATTGCGTCTCTCAATACAAAAGCTGAAGTCAGTATGGCCAAAGCTAAAGGCATTGGTCTTCTCACTTAGAGGCAGTAACAGTCTATGGACACGTTGGGGTTACCTCCAGCTAATCACATGCATCTGTGATGCTGACAGCTTTAAGACTGAGTCCCCAAAGCAGGGTGAGCTGTTAGGAACTCCCCTAGTCCACAGCAACATGAGCACCTTTGCAGCATGCTCGCCACCAGTGCCGCAGAGAGTGCCCTGTTTCAGTACTTCCCAGTCACTCATGGGAGCCAAATAGCTCCCTGTGGCTGCACAGGCTGTGCCTCCTGTGGGTCATGGGCTGGTGGAAGATGATTTCAAAATGGCAGACACTGTTCAGAGGCCAAACACTGTTTCTAGGTTGATCTTCTACTTATAAGGAGGTCACACAAATTGTACCTCAACATGGCCTCCCTCCGAGAACCTGGGAAGCTCTTTTTAGAAAGATTAATGAGTGCTTTTAGAAGTTGCTGAACTTGTCTTAGTGTGTCCTCAAGCTGGCCATGTCCTTTTATTTTGTTGGAACTGAGGCAAGTTAGTCCCTCTACCTGTGCTTGCCGAGAGCAACCTCGAGGTGTCCAACAGTACCACTGTCAGGCTGTGTTCATCAGTCCCTAATGCAGCTGACACTGTGATACATTTTCTGTCAGGTGAAATTTAGAGGCACATTAACCTGTTTGACAGGAACAGTGAGTCACAAACAGCTCCTGAGGAGAAATGTACACACTGTGGAAAATCTTTCAGGGTTTTTTAGGCTGCGGTTTGATACGTCTATTAATTATATTTGCAGTCTCACAGATACCCAAAAAAAACCCAAACCCAACAACAAAAAGAAAAACCCAAAGCATAAAAATACATAACCTTCCTGGAAACACAGCTGACTTTGCTGCCTGAATTTTCTAGACATCTCTGTCTTCTTTAAATAACCAAAAGAAAAATCAGCTAGAGGATGCTGTCTTCATGCTCACTCACTCTTCTGCTACTAATTTCAGAGTTGTTTGGTCTACATCATGAGCACTGGAGATGGCCACTGCATCTGCTCCAGAGTCAAATCAAGAGCCAAGAAGAAATGACCTTTCCCTGGCTGTACTTGCATATCCCTGTATGTTCGGCAGTTTCCAGCACTATTGGTGCTGATGTTGGAGCTGTATGTGCTGTTGTCTAGGGCTGTGCAGGGGCCTGGCTTGGCAGCTTTGCTCTTAGAAGCTCTGGAGAGCAGAAGGAGAGAGGACGCGGTGCCCTGGGGTCCTGGCTGTGGCAGACTGCTGTACTGTTTTCCATCAATGACCAGCTCTTTCCCAGTTGGTACACAAGTGAAGCATCACCACTAAGCTGATTTCTGGCAGGCTTCCCTGGAGACATGTCACTTCCAGCGAGACCTGAGAGGAGCCTGGGAGTGATTTGAGCATACCAGACAGCTTGGAGAGAGCAATTGGTACTGGTTATCTCTAATCATTTGCTTTAGGAAGGGGAGTCATATCTAACAGATGGTGAAAGCTATTGACAGAGATGTTTGAAACTAGGATTAATAGCACCACTGGTATCTTTAACTTGAAAGTGACCATAGCCAGATAGACATTTTTCTGTCAAAATGTTAGTTTCGTTGGTTCAGTTTCATCTTCTAGCTAAGTAGTGTAGCTGAGCTGCATGAATCACTTCTTTCCTTCCCTCACTCTCTCTCACTCTATGTACTCGTATGGCTCTCGTCACACTCATATCTGAATGTGTCTCCCCCAAAGGAATTTAAGAGTAAAAATAACCCTCTATCTCCTTTCCCAGGCTGGATAACTGCCTCCAGTTTATAGCTTCCTAAAAGAGTATTGCACATACTTTATCCCAAAAGAGCTCTTTTCCTCGACAGGAGAATGTGATGGGAAAGTTACATCAAACAGCTGAAGGCAAACAGAATAGGATGAAATCCTAGGACCTGAGTCTGGTCTTAGAGGTATGACAGGAATGTGATTCTTGTTATATTTGTGTAATCTTAAATTACACCATAAAAGGTGCAAAGGAAATAGATATTTACCTGCGTAGTATACCGATTTAATTCAAGTGCAGGGTGTTTTAAGATGCATTAGTTAATACTGTAGGCCACTATGAAGATATACAATGCTATGTATATCCTAAGTAGTATTATTGTTAAAGCTGAATTGAATAATGTAGTAAAGATGCTGCAGAGTAATTAAAAAAAACCCAAAAACTTAATTTCTTCCAGTTGTTTGAGGGAACAAGCACAAAAAGATTAATGCCTCTTATAAAGAATTAGCAAACCGTTAACTGCACTTGCTGTAGGGAGGTGTTTGTTTCCAGCAAAAAGCCTTTTTCTAGATAGCCCCATTCATTAGATACTTCCAATTAAATCAAACAACATGTTTCTTTTACAGATGCTTTATTACTTGATACTGATGCTAACAATTTATATGAAAAACATTGTCAATCTGTCAATCCTAAGTACTTGAAAATGGTGCCACTGGAAAGAAAGGTATTTGTCTATAAAGCTGTCTGATAAGATCTTGAACAGGAGGATCAGGAAGCATTCCCAACTATACTTCCAATGTAAGGAAGTGCACTTTGATCAATTTATACCACCACTTCTCTGTCTTTAGGGTCATTTCTGCCTCGTCACCCTGGCTTCCCAGAAGGTAATGCAGGCCTTGATGCCTTGATCTCATATGATCCCATGTACCTCAAAATGACAATCTTCCATTGACATCAGTAGTATATACAAGGGAGGAAAATATGATAAAAAAAATTAATCTATGGAACCAGTATTCTGGACTGGCAATGATGCATTCTTCAGAGGAAGCTGCAAAGAACTGTATGTTGGCTGTTTGAAACAATATCTTCAGAGTGGCTGAAAAAACAAGCCTCTAGCTTGGATTTTCGTATGCTCCTTGGCATCCAACTCCATCGACTGCATCGAGTGGCGAAAAGTTAAAGGAACGATTAATTATTGCTTTTGATCACCCATGTACTAAAAGGGCCAAAGGTACTTGTTTAGATCAAAACCGTAACTGGGCTATTACGTACCATTTTATATATAATAAAAATCCTATTTAAAAAAACATGTGCCCTTGTGTATCCTCCTGCTTGCTAAGAGAAAGCTTGCAGCACATGCAAGGAGAGTTTTCCTTAGACTTCTCTGGTATGTAAAGTGGCAACACGCATTGTTTATAAGGCAGCCAAATCCCCAGGTGATTAAAATTTGAAGGAAGCATCTGAGCTGACTGATGTGTGTAAGACTGCAATCTGAAATCAAAGAGCTCATCCCGGAGGCCTTTGCGATGTATCTCTTTCAGGGAAGGCAGGGAGGCACCTGCATTGTTCTCTGGGAGTTCACAGCAAGCTCACCAAAATTGAATTAAGTCTTTGAAAGGAATCTTTAGTCTCTTAGAGCTGAGTGGCTGAACTCTGTGTGAGGTTACGTACAGAAAGAAGTTATTTTGCATTAGCAAAGCAGATTTTCATATTTTACTCTTTGTTGTGACCTTGGCTATGCTTAAAACGACAGTCAGGTGAGACCTCATTGAAGCTTGCTCCTTAAGGAGAAATGGAAAGAAGTGTGTGATAAAACTCTTGATTCTGCCATTATCTGCAAGAAGGCACTCACAACCAGCACTTCCCCGCTCCCACGTGTTGTGGCTACGTGCCAGAGCTCTCTAAACCCTCTTTCTCTCTTAGATCACTTATGAAATCAGCATAACACTGCACATTTTTAGAGTGGACTTGAGCCTTAATTAATGTTGGTTCAGAGTCCTTGATAAAATGAGTTTTTACTATTTGCTACTGAAGTGGCTTGATGCAATAAACAACAGAAATACATTTAAGAGAAGGTATAATCTGGAAACTCTCCTCAGGATTTGTCTACAAAAATGCATTAGCATTTTATTACATCTGCAGAACAGCCCCAGAGTATAAGTGTGTCTAGGCTGGCATGATAATTGTGACTATATGTACTCCTCAACAGCACCTTTTACTGAGGCTCTTACCACCATGCATCTCTTTCGGAGAAATGACCCTTCTGCCAGCTCCAGTCACGCTCTGGATAACTCTGGCAAAGGAGGCTCTGGTAGCAGCTTCAGGCAGCAGCTCTAGTGATAGGAATTCAGTCTGCACTGAACCACTGGTAATTGCTTTTTTTAATTATATCTTCATGTTGCAGGTATTCCATGCATCTGATCCTGCACCAGTAATTAAGCCAAAATTCCCACCAAGCAGAAATCATGTTGCTGTAGCAAGAATGCATGTTTGTCTACTGTTTCTGTGTATGAGTATTCCTTAAATGCAGTATTACTTGGAAACATAGAATTGTCTAGGTTGGAAGGGACCTTTAAGATCATTGAGTCAAACCATTAACCTAGCACTATAAAGTCCACCACTGAACCATGTCTCTCAGCACCATGTCTACACATCTTTTAAATACCTCCAGGCACAGTGATTCAACCACTTCCCTGGACAGCCTGTTCCAGTGCTTGACAACCCTTTCAGTGAATAATTTTTTCCTAAACCTCATCTGGTGCAACTTGAGCCCGTTTCTTCTCATACTACTGCTTGTTACTTGGGAGAAGAGACTGACCCCCACTTCTCTACAACCTCCTTTCAGGTAGTTGTAGATACCAATAAGGTATCTTCTCAACCTCCTTTTCTCCTGGCTAAAACCCTCAGTTCCCTCAGCCTCTCCTCATAAGACTTGTTCTCCAGACCCGTCAACAGCTGTTGGGGTTTGAGCCTCAAACCAGGACACTCGCTTTTTTGCCCTTTTCTGGACATGCTCCAGAACCTCAATGACTTTCTTCTAGTGAGGGCTCCATGCAATTAAGCACTCTTGCTAGTTAATAAAAACTGACTCCCCCAAACCATATACTTTAGTTTAAGAATGCTTTGGTGCCATTAAGTGCTGGGTGACTTGTCTGATATCCAGCATCTCTCATTTGGGATGAATGGTTAAAAAACCACACTATTGACTGAATCTCTTCTGCCTATTTCATTGGACATTTGGGGTGGAGTTCATCTCACCTAACATTAATTAATGAAAAGACACAGTATCCAGTAAGTGCCTCAGGCAGGTCAAGAGCCTGGGAGGCCTCTGTCCCTCTGTTGACAATGGAAAAAAACCTGGAAGACTAACTCAGACCAGGGTGTCTGGTGCTCAGACATACTCAGGACTTAAGAAAAATATTGTGTGTTTTCGTAGTCAGCTGACATCAGTGTAAGCCCCAGCTAGATGGAGGCAACCTGCCATCTCTCACTCCCTACCCTGACTGATCCTTCCCCAAAATGGAGAAGAGGAATTCTTCCTCTTTTTTCTCCCCCTTTCTTTACTTATGAGATTATTTTAAAAGTACCTAATCTGTCTGGATATCACTAAGGGCAGTGGCGAGATTAATCTAGGGCTGTTAAAGCCTGTCATTAAACTACACCATTTGTTTGAAGCCAAGTTTGATTTGCCTAAAGCTTGTCTATGCAGGAAGATTTTCTTAGCCGAACTGGTAAAAAATGTAGAGTTAAATAATATAACAATAATTACATCAGACTGAACTTTTTGTGTGAACATTCTTATTCAGGAATAATAGTGGTCATTTTTGATTTATCGTGAATTAATTCTAAAATGTTATCGACTAAACTGCAGGATTAAAAAGAAGAGGGGAAAAAACCAAAGCACCACAAACACGTTCTTCTCTCCAAAGAAATATACTCACACAGGGAATTATTCCAATAAAACTAATCAGTTTGAATTCATACCTTTGTTTATGCCACTATAAATTTTCCATGTAGACAACCCCATATAGGGAAGTTACATTTTACATTATAATGACGTTACAATGTGCTAATCCCCTTGGACTGAAGCAATTATCACCTGCCTGCTAGGTGTTAAATGCTGCATTACAAGGGGATTATTTTCTCTTTTGTTCTGACTGAGACCTGGTCTACCTAAAAATTCACACTGGTTAAACTAATTCAGGAGGGAGTTTGCATTTTGCCTTCTCTGAATCAGTTAGTGTTGTATTAATAAAACTAGACTCAATGACAATTCTCTTGATATGTTGTAATTTAAAGTAGTAAAATCATTATTTCTGTGCTACCTGGCCATTTAACATTATTCGCTAGCCTCAGTTATTTGATTTTATTTGTAGCATATTTTATTTTATAGTCGTGCGCTTTCTCTTCCACAGCTTAGCATTGAAATACAACTAAATTACCACGAATGAGGTGAGATTGGGACTTTTTCAGTCCCTGGAATGACACACAGCAAATGTAGGTGCCACGAGAAGTAGGTCAGTGGTTGGGGTTTTTTTCCTTCTCACTCAGTGCAATAAAATAGTGCCAGAGGATGGCTGGCTGTGAGAGGTGCAGTCTTTTGAAGAAGCTATAAACGTCTAGCCATTTGTAGAGCTCTTCCAGCTCCCAAATCAGTCTTCACAGCAGTGATGAAAGGTTGCAGCCTTGAGTGTCCTGGGTGAGTTCCAGTTCCATTATTACAGTTTACCCATCTCAGTTTCCTTATAACTTACTTGTATGCAAGTACAGATCACAAACCTTTTGTGTAGACGTGCATCCAGTTTAGAGGCATCTGTCTACCACTTCAGAGCAGATTGTGGTTTAGTGATGGTTGAGTGAGCTGTACCCATGCACACATCACACACAAACAGACATCACTCCTCATCTGCAGTCTCACTGAACACAGTCAAGGCACACAAACTGGAGTGTGTGCCTCAGATCAAGTATTCTGACCTGGCCCTTTGCTGCTTACTTCAAAGCTGGAAGATGTTTTTTGGCATAAGCCATTGCTCTCTGGTCTGTTGGGTGTGTTCATAATGCTGCCAGCTCAGACCCACTTCTCTGGAACACATCTCCTCTTACCTTTCTCTCCACACTTCCTCATGGATGGCAGTATAGACCATAATTTTGTAGCCCCGCAAACCATAACTACATACAATTGTATTTGACTTGCCCAACATTTTGAGAACATTGTCTTTTTTTCTATGAAAGACACCGTATGCTACCAACATCCCCTCATTTGCCAGCTGTAATATATCCAGAGACTCCTTGAAGGCCAATTATACTGTGCCTATTGTTTCAGGAACTTGGAAAAATCTATGTAAATTATCTTGAACAAAAATAGAATTTATTGTGGCTGTGTAAACACTCTTCATGAGTCTGAGTACTGCAGACACTGTCAAGAAGAAAGCAGGTGCCAAAAATCTTTACAAAACCATCTTGAAACCCACTTCATTTTCTTACTGGAAAGCTCAGTCCCATACTTAGTACAATCAGTGTAAAACCAGCACATTTAAAAACAATGTCTGACTTCAAATAAGTCAGTACTCAGCATTTACCTCACAGATTTCTACTGATTTCATGGTGAGTACAACAAAGGGATGCTACAGGTGCTGTTTTTCCCCATTGGATAAGTGACAAGACTCACGAAGACTTCCTGATACTGCTGCTCCACGTGGTGACACAAAGCAAAGGCCCACCCATCTTAAATAACAGATTAAGCTGTGTTTGCTGTTGGTTTGTACCACAGGAGTTCTATAAGTCTCCCATGCTGGCTTGTCTACCACCCTGAGCTGCGGCACAACAAAATTGAGTACATACAAAACCCCAAACAAGCTCTAATGCCTGTGAAGCCCAGAAGGGTGCAGGCCCATTCAGAGGGAATGCAGACAGCATTTTCAATCCTTGATGTCACTCACTTTTAGCAAAGATTTAAAAGAAGAGGTAGAAGGGGTTCTGGCTGAACCCTCTCAGTCATCTCCTTCCAGTGTAGCTGCATCATAAAATAAGGCAAGGAGTGTGGCTGAGTCTGGGTGTCATCACAGTAAGTGTTTATCTATGGTAGGTGTCTGTGAGCATGCAGCAAAAAGACTGGCCCCATGTCCTGCTTTGCCCATGGCAGAGTCTTGAAGATTCACTGCTGCTGCTGCTTCTGTGGGGAAGAAGGTGGGAAGCAGGGAGAAGAGTTGCCAGCACTGAAAAGAGAAGGGTTACTCAGCTATTTTAGCAAGTCCCCAAAATTCTTGTGGTGGAAGTTGCTCAGCCTTTCCTTCCCAGGAAGGCCCAATTAGTCCATATTCTTTCAGTGGGAGCTACCTTGGTCCCAGGCTGAAAAGCAAAGGGAAACGCTCCATCTGAACTGCCATTGACTGAGCTGAAGTCAGTGCAGGCATGTGGCAACATGCAACCAATAACCAGCAATCCATTGGGATGTCTCCTACACCTGCACACTTCACTATCATTATTATTTAATTAGGAACTGAGCGCCTGCAGGTTTCTCACTTACAAAATAAGAAGGAAGGATTACTGTTTTTTTCCACAACCGTCTTGTTACTTGTGTCACATCTGGTCTAAATCTAGTAGGAAGACAAAACTGGAACTGTCAGCACTGCTAAAGGTTTTTTTCTTCTGCTGATAAATAATGGCAAATGTAACCCAGTGAGATCTCTGCCTTTTGTCTCCCAATAAGACCCAGAGTCCTATATATCATGCATGGCTTCCCTGAAGTGCTGCCCACTTGTGCCACTTCAATGAGGAATGCATTAGATACACTCTTCTTTGGCAACAAAGCTCTTACTAAAATCCTTAAGTCCAATAGATGTGAAGAAAGGGAGAGAGTGGAGCAAGAAAGCCATAGAGCCAGCTGTGATGGAGGTGGAAAGGAACAGCATCTCTAAGTCATTAACTCTCCTGTGACTCAGGTCTTTGCTGGTTTCCCTTCTACTCATGGCTCTACCTGTGCCACTACCCTAGGAAACCAGGCTGGTTCCTGGTGCTCCTGCCAGCAAGAGAAGGTGAGAGTGTATGAGGCAATGGGGCAGCCCTTTTTACAAGGGTAGTCATTGCCCTCATCCTGCCTATTTTCCCAGTGGCAGGAGGAGCAGTAAGACTGGTTTTATAGATCCCTACATGCCTGGAGAGCCTTTGGCCAGTGATGACTTTGCTCCCTCCCAGTGTTCCCTGCTTTGCCCAGCCATGCCTTACAGCTGCTCCTGGACTCACTGGAGCAAATTCTGCTGACCATGGGTGATAGTTAAGCACTTTTCCCTCTGATTAAGAGCAAGGTAGATTGTCAGCATACTTCTTGGCTAACAGTCCCTTCAGATGGCTGAAATTCCTGGCCAAACATTGATAAATTCATATCAGTCTGCACATGACAAGATATCCCTGAAGACTGTCGTTTTCAAAATGGTTTTGGTTGCCTCTGAATGCCTGGCTTGTGGCACCCATACTGTGATTTGCAGAAACAATCTTTAACTTCATTTCTTGTAAACTTTATGCAGACTTTTGAACCTCCAGCACTACTGAGAGACAGGCCATTGTGCCTGAAATTGGGACTGTACAGCTGATGGGACCCCAAAGGAAGATGTAGGCATTCGTGGAAATGTGACTATAAATGTGCAATGAGCCTTTCTCTAGGCGTGTGAGAACAATGCTGCAGAAATCCTTGAATGCACACATTCTGCCTCTGCAGTGGAGTCTCAGACACTGAGACCTGATCATAGCTCATATCAAAAGGTATTTGAACCTCATAAGCTTTTTTATTGTTCAGGAAAAATTTGTCCGTGCCCTTTTTCCTTCAAAACTTGTAATGACTCAGTATTCTGTGACTGTAAAACTTTATCTTTTCAGGGTCATAAACTCTCTGTACTTCTGTGATATTATTGAAAGAAGCAGTTTTCTTTGCTTTTGTCATCTCTTGTGCACTTAGGTCTGGGTGAGGTGGTTTGCAGTTAGGCAGCAAGGTAAATGATATAGCACTAAACCGAGGAGATCACGTTTAGCCATTGAGGTAGAAAATGATCTGTTTTCAGACCGAAAATGCTTTTTTATTTTTATTCCAATATTGGCCATTATAAAATAAGCCACTCTGGGGCAGAATCATAATTGCAATTCATATAAATGTCTAGAGTGATGAAATTCCCTTCAGTCAGACAGCAAAGAAGAAAGAAGAAATCCTAGGCTGCAAGTGCCCCCAATTATTAGTTGAATGAAAAACTGCTTTGCATTAAATTTCAAAGATCTGTCACATGCAGTAGGCCTGAATTCAGATCTTTTTCCAGTGTTGTTATTCTTCCTGAGGTACCACCCAAACGCCTACAACTAGAGTTGCCTTTTGCAAGAAGCAATAGTCTCCAAGTTTCTAGCTTCTGAGAGGCATTGGCTTTTCTGCAGTTGTCACAGGAATGATGCTGTTGACCCTCCAACTTTAGCTGCTGAACCTGGGAGCTCTGTTGTGGTGGCCAGCTCTAATCTTCTCAGGCTCGGGTTCAAGTGTCTGTTCTCCACCATTGCACAGCATTTGGATCTGTTCTAGGGTTAAAAGCAGAGAAACTCAGAGAATGAATGGGGAAATGGCAAAAGATATGGCATTGGTATCGCCTTCTCTCAGACTCACAGGGTTAAGGAGTGCTCCCCTTTTGACATCCCTTTTCTTTTGTGCCTGCTTTCCAAGAGGTACTGCTTCCCTGGAGAGGGAAGTGTAGGCAAACAGGACACTGATACCAGGATCCTTGCTCTATAGGTCCCCAGACTTTGGCTGAGGAACCTGTTCTCATGGTCACTTAACTCTAGATAAGCTTAGGAGAAGACAAAATTTCAGGGAAAAGTATTTGTAATAATTCAGTTGGATAGAAACAGATGAATTGATACAAATTCCACTGTTATGATTATAGTTACTGGTAAAGATCCTTTGTGGATCTTGGCCATTTTGTTTTTCTTTTATCTTATGTTAGGCACCAGAATCTCCTTTTATTTACATAAGATGGAGTTTCTTTGCCAGAGATGGTTGTTGCTTCTACTGTCTCCCCTGCCACTCCCCATTTGCTCAAGGGAGAGGAGGGTAGGGGGCAAAAGCTAAGACTGTTTTTCTATGCCATCCAAAGCTTAAATACCCCAGTTTTCATACAGCTTACTTGAGAAAACTTTCTTTTCAACGCTTATGATTACTTTCTGGACTCCACATGGCATCATTTAAAGACTTACCTTACTTTTGTCTTCCCTCCATCTCAAGATCCTTTGATTGACATTTTTGACCTATACCCAAATTAGTAAAATACTAGTTCTGGAATACTTGTTTTTGTCACTGTCTTCTGCAGATATACAAAACAGTATTGTTGTGTAATTATGTCCAGTCTTCTCTCTAGGCTTATAACCATTGTTTTCCAGTGAGTATCTTGTAATAAAAAAAAAAAATTTTAAAAAAAAGTGATACTACAGATGATATTGAGCAATAGCAAATATTGCTCTCTATACCTCACAAAGACACTTTTGAAAGACACTATCAGAGATTCTATGTGAAAAGTCATCTCAGCTTATGACACATGTAGGAAAGAAGAAGCTATCTCAGTGTCTGCAAATGGATAAATGGATTTTTAAACAAGATGTTACTTCTGACATTGCATTTATATAAGAACTGAATTTTTATGTGAATAAGAGTAACAAGAGAACAGAAATTAAAATCTATTCATACTTTTTCAAGAGTGAGATGTGCAATCACTGTAGTCCTCCATTGCATGCTTTGACGCTTTCTCTCCTTCTCTTGAATAATCTAATAAAAGCTGAAGTTTCCACTCCAAACCCCCCTCTGCATTAATCATTTGGTCTGTCGAGATCTCAGCTCAATTATTGTCAGCCTGCATCTCTGCAACTAGGAAATTACATTAAGAGTTACTCCAAAGTGATATTAGAGTGCAAGAGTTGAGTGGAGAAGGGATAGCTGGGCTTCACTTTTGCAAAGTGTCCTCTCCAGGATGCTGCTGAGCTGGTATGCAGTACTGTTTCCAAGGAAAAAAAAATAAAATTAATGCAATCAATTTACTTCACGTTTTGCCTTGTCTCAAAAATTATTGAGTCATTAATCTTAGCAATGTCATGGTGTTGTCATTCACCAAATTCAATTAAATAGGAGCTCACCATTAGAAATCTGTGTGTTCTTCAGATGCAGTAATACCCTTCTTGGCAATAATGAGTGGAGCTCCCCTTGTAGAATTAAGGGGAAGTTAAAAGAAAGGAGCTAAGGAAGATGAGTAGGGTAAACTGCTTCAGTAAACTGCATATTATACACACCTAACCCTGATAGTACTGGGTCAAATTCTTCTTGTACAGGCATAGGCATTAAATAGAACAGCAAGTTCACAAGCTTCATTGCAGGGCCCCTAGGTCTTGGGCTCTTCCATTCTCTAATTTCTGTTTTCACTGAGCTAATGCAGAGTTTCTGGACCAAGAGGCCAGGAGCGTTTATGGACCAGGGCAGACAGCTGACCTCCTCAGAAAACTGTGCTGTAAAATGGGTTTGTGCCCTTGTTTCATAGTAGCCACTGCTGAAACAGCACAGCACTGCATTGCAGAGAAATGTTCACCAAAGGAGCCAAGTGCTGATGGTCTCAAGGAAACCTAGCAGGTCTGAAGAGAAATTGGAAAAAAGCAACATATGTCAGGAGGTTAATTGAGCTGAAGCTAATTTGCACTGCATGAGCAAGAAAAAGTTTCTGTGATGCCAGTCAAGAGTAGCATTAACATGGGAATATCAATGAAACTGCAGTGCATTATATCAATAGATTGTCAGGAAAAAAAATAACCTGATCATGTCTAAGGGAAATGCCAGTACAAAAAGTCACATATGAGACTTGGTTTTGTTGAAAGCAGGCTGAAAATTATGTCACTGTGAATGCCACAAAAAACAGCACCTAAATTCTGATAAAGAGAAAGCATTGCTGGTGGCCACTAGGAAATACTTGGAAGTGACCTTAGGGTTACATTTGTTTCATACATAAGCACAGTGCCAGGAGTCCCCGGCTAGTACCAAGCCTCTTTGACTCGTCTCAGGCCACCTTATGACACAGGCTACAGGTTATTAGCAGTAATGAATGTTAGTTTGATTCCCTAAGGAGGTATAGCTGGAAGATAACAATGCTGCACCTAAGGTAATTAGTCTTGCCTGTCAGCAGAACTAATCAGTTATAGCAATATTGATAGCATAATGATATGACGATAGGGCTTCTGGTTTTGGGGCTAGCATGGATGGGTGTCTGTGCTCGACCTGCCATTATGCAGTACTCGCACCATCTCACACACCAAACTCTGCCTTAACTCCAGTCCTTACACTTGGAAGTGCTATACACAAAATGTGTGCTCGATACCATATAAGAAACTTTCTGACCTGTTTCCCAAAATTACTAGTATGAAATAGGGCCACCACGTGTCTTGGCTGTACTTCTATAGTGTCATGGGGTTATATAGAGTCATGGGGTAGGCAGTGTAGATGCACATGGTGAAAGAGGATTAAAGTCATTACTCTGAAGATCTCCCTTCAAAGAGACAGAAGTGGAGGAAGGGAGAGAGCACATGGGTACACACTGACCACATCATGACCATGTAAACATGGGACAAAGTCAATGACTACAAAGTGATGCAACTCAAATTGTTATGTTTATGCACCTAAATTACAGGGTGTAGTATGTTAAATCCCCATGTGAGTAGGCTCATTCAGATGTGTATTAAATTTTCACTACAGCATAATCCTCTTTAGAGGATTAATTTATTCCCAGATGAGGGCATCTGCATAGGAGTTTAATGCACTTTAATTTGTGATTATTGACTTTGTATCATTAACTGAGTAGCTTTCACTATCCTGAATGCACCTGTGGCAGACCAAAGTTTGTAGCACTGCAGCTCTAATCTTCACAAATATCAAAAGACCCACCTGCCTTTGGTGTTGTGAACCAAATAGATGAGGGCAAGTTACAGATCATGTTGTGCTCTTGTGGATAAGAGTTGCCAAGGAAGCTTTGTTGTCACAGATACTGCCCCAGTTCCATACTGGGAAAGGAGTACCAAGACTTGAGGAGCTTGCTCTATCCCTGATCAGGTGTGACCATAGGAGGGGTACCCAAGAAACGATGCATGCATCTTCATCTCTGGTCATTTCCTGTCCTTTTAGGCCAGACACAGCTTCTTTCAGAGGACACATTAGGGTCTGGTCTAGCCCTGTATTAGTTAGTGCATGCTTTGCATATTCAGTGTTTCAAAAGGGTTTGTAATGGCTCAGGACACTTTTTATTGTTAATACAGTGAAGAGTTATAGTGGCTTAACTTCTTAAAATTCCCCGTCATTTGATTAATGACCCTTTCTTGGAGGTTACTCCTTCATCAGAAGAGAATAGGTGCCTGCCTTTACAAAATTTCAGTTCACGTCATTTTTCTTAGCACAACCCAGCTTTCAGTAGAAGCATCACCGAATATTGAACATCAGAAGGCAGGCAGGTGTCTTGGCAACAGCATGCATCAGAGACCAGCAAAGTCTTGACTGGCTCAGGACTATCCACCAAGATGCCTTGGTCAGAGTCCTGGAGTCCTGGTGCAACAAGGGATTAGTGGCTGTTACCACCAGGAAAATAGTCTGCATTCTGAACTCTGTGTTTAGGAGGGAAATTTGATTTGATGGAGAGGGGAAGACTGGGGAAGAGAAAAAAGCCTCATCTGCTACAGAAATCAGGAGGTACAGGGCAAATTAGGCATTGAAGTGCAGGGAACTAAAAGTTTATCTCAAGGTTGAAGCAACTGATCACTGCTCTGAGAAACCCAATTCTGCCCTTGCAATCATCAAAGAAATCCTGTGTCATGCTTGACATGCCACTTAACACAAATTTGTCATCACTGAACACTGATACTGTGGGGTTTTTTCTATTGTTTGGTGTCTGTCTTGAGATGCTGGAGCACTCCCAGCTGTAGAGGCTGACAGTGAACAATTCCAGCAGGTGTGTTTCATGACGTAAATTGCCAAATATGCCCAAATTATCATCATACCCTCATCACCGCAAACAAGGTGCTGAAATCAGTGCTGCCTTTTGACCTTATCCTTTTTATACCTCAGCCATGAAACGGGGATCAAGCAGACTCCACCCCTCATAGTGCTGCTGTGGTGCAAAGTCCCACACAGATTGAGCAGGTCCTGAGGTGTGAAACAGCCCACAGGGAGGTGGGTGGCCCATGGGATGCACCACAAGGCCAGGAGCCTGGCCACAGAGCTGGAAGCAGCACGACAGAGGATACTGTGCTGTCTCAGGCACTGTGTGAAAGAAAAGGGGTGTTACAGGGCTCATCAGGAAGGCTGTGCTGGGAAAAGCATCTTGGGAAATTTCATACCAACATTTGAGATGGGTTCAAACACTGCAGTGCTCGACGGGCAGACAAACAGATGAGGAATACCCAGCTTTCTGAGAAGGGTTTGTACAGTGCACAGAAAAGTAGGTTTCATTTGCAGAAGGCTGCACTTGAAACAGAAAATATTGGATATCTGTTCGTCAAGGGAGCACAATCCACTGTGTAGAGTCACTGCAACGGGCTTTGTGATAAGAGAAGAGATGTGGGCAAGGTGATTTTGGATGTGATGTATTCCTAATTAACTAATTTTTGAGTATGTAATTTGGCAACCTTAATAATGCTTTTTCAGAGCTGCTTTTCCTTGTAATGACTGGCATTTTAGAAATTTTTAGCACCTGACTAGGACCAAAGCAGAACATACTTAGTCTCACTCAGCAGGGCTCACTTGAAAATAGTGAAAGTTCAGACAAGCAATACCTGTGTTGAGCACAGCTAGGCATTTATCAGCTTTGGGATGGAATAAGGTTAAAAGTACCAGTATTGCTGATTTCCATGTTAAATGATTTCCTCTCCTAAAGAAATTCTTCTATTAATGACACTGTAGCAGGCTTTAAGCTGCAATGAGTGCTGATGGAAAATGGAGTCCAAAGCTGATATCTCTGGGGACAAAGCAAAAAACTATCCAAAGCATTGTCTTATGGAAAAGCAAACGTTTGTCTCCAGATCTTTTTTCTCCTGTGACCTTTGGTATTTGGCATTTGACATGAAATTTCTTCAGAAAGTTGAATCTGTCTCACAGTTGGGAGAAAGAAATGGACTGGCAGGTAGAAAACATCTGCTACACAACTAAAGTAACAATTCTAATTGGAACACTGTAGATCAGGATCATTTCACACACACACACAAAAAAAAAAGTCATTAGGTCAGAGAATTTGTGATCTCCAGCCATTTTGCCTCTGTACAACACAGGATGGTCAGCTAATTAGTCTTCGTGGCATATCCATATACACAGTTCCTATTAAGTGCAGGAAAGGAAAATGAAGACCCAGCCAATGTGGCAGCAGGATGACTGTCTTTCAAAATACTCATTATAGACAAAGTCAACAAAAGCTGAAAACTCGTCATATAAAAAACTTCAAGGGGAAAGATTGTCCTGTGTGCTCAGGCCACATACTAAAGTGATGATAAGAAAGTCAGAAAATAAACAAAACAAAGCCCAGCAGTGAGGTAAAGAAGCTGGTTGTCGTGACCATGGGATAGTGCAGACAGTGAGAGAAAAACAGTCTGTCACTGTACATCCTGAAGCAGGAATCACACTGCCATCTCTTTATGAAGGAGATTTCTAGGAGCCAAGGGGGAATGTGGTGAGTCACATATGAGAAGCGCCCAGATTTGTAAGTAAGTGGGGTTATTTCTGAGCGCCTCACTGGAGCACATAGCTGCTGCAGCTGGGCATGTGCTCCTTCCCAGGCTCTCATTCCAAGAACAAGAGTTTCAGTTTCAGCCAGTCATAAAATGAGTACGATCTAGCATCAATTTAACTTTTTTTTTTTTTTTTAGTTTGATCCACTTATATTTATAGTTTGTGAATAACAGAGAAAACCAGGGATGCTACCGTGCCAAACAAAGCAGTTGAAACACTCAGCTAATCCTTACAGCCTGAAGGAGAATAAATATCACGGCATTTAGTGAGAAGCAACACAGTTGCAATAACGAGGTACTTCTTTTTTTAAGGCAGTGATTGAAAATAACAGGTTCACAAGCGAAATAGGTGGGACCAAACACATTAGGCACGCAAACTTAGTAACAGTAATTAAGGTTATGTTCCTGGGAGGAAGCGTGTGACTGGTACAGATGACATGCAATTTTTTTCAAACAATAGCAAATTGTTAAAAGGAGTTTAAGTGGAGTAATAGAGCACATGAGTGATCCCGTCTCTTATTTGTTGCTTGGCAAACTTGATTAAGTTTAATAGATATGAAAGGCTGCAAGCAGCTACATGATCTTCCTCTACAGTTGCATAAGCACTTTTTTGACTTTGCAGTAACCTGTGTGTTTCAGCAGAGAATAACCAAAACTCAGATTTGATTCCTTTTAGAAAAAAGGGGACAAAACCCTGCAAAACCAGTGCAGGATGTTTCCTATTAGCTCCCTGGGGCCAGATCTTGAGCTGCTACCAAGAGAGATGGCTTCACTGGCTCCAGCTGAACTCTGGCCCATGCCTTTCTTTTCAAACTGCTTTTGAAGCTCAAAATAAAAGCAAAAGCAGTAGCCGTACAGCCCTTCTCCCTGCCTTTTTAGGTGCTCCATTTTTTAGTACAGGCAGTGCAACATCCGAATAGTGAAGGTCAAAGAAATTAATTTCTTTTTTAAAGTTGTTAGAAAGCTACCAGTGGCCCACTTGAGGCCTCATGTCAGAAAGCTCCACTGACTTGGAACCTGGGGCACAGTGGAATATTTTATTTTTGAAGGCCATATTTTTGGTGAGGCTGACTCAGAGTGTGACTTGCTCTTGAAAAAGTCTGAGATGGAAAAGCAGAAAGCTGCTCCTGAATTAGTTGCTAAAATATTTGATCCCCCTGCTACACAGGTATGACCACCTCCACCTAGACTGGTACTTACCTTTGAACACTGTCTGCAAGTTGCACCCTGGAGCAGAAGCTGGCCTTCTGGAGATCAGCCCTTCATCAGTGTCCCACCACCCCTCAATAAACTGCTGGGGAAACTTTGTGTTTCCTGAGGATAAATTTTCCCTCTGCAGATACTTCAAGAAAGCTTCCCCTGTTTATGCCCTCATTCAAAGGCATCAAGCTAGGAAGGCCTAGGTTTCCTTTTAAATTTCTTTCTTAGAGAAAAATAAAAAAAACCAAGAGTCTGTTTCAATCTTAGATGCTTCTGACTCATGTATTTTGTATTCAGTGCACTGGCTCTCAACATATAAACAACTATTCCATGGAGTTGTATCACAGAGAGATTTGACTGTTCCCATTTTATTCTTAGCTAATTTGTAATAAAATGTCCTTAAGTCATAGGCCATGGAACTTCTGATTAGTGCGTACAGAATAGTTTGCTTCACTGACAGAAAGAAACCAAAATAAATTACTAAACAATTAAATTAACACTTTAGCTATTAGCTAAATAAGTAAACACAATTCTTTATTAACATGGGCACTTCAGCATCTCGTCCCAACTACCACAACAACCACCAACACCTGCAATATTGTTGTGCCTGCTTTCTATAGTGGGGGCCCACTCCATGACCTGGCCAGAGGAAGTCTCCCAGTAGAAAAAAAAAAATCACAATTGACAGATAATCAAAGGCTTTCTCCCTCCTTAACAATCTCGGAGAGGAGAGGGGAAGCTGGTGACAGGCTCACTGCTGTCATAAGTGAGCATAATGTACACACCTTGTCTGGCAGAATCTGAGATTTTGACAGATGTAACATAGCTGCAAAGCAAGTAATAACCAAGTGTTAAACCCCTGTAGTGAGGGTGCAGCCCATCTCTGTTGGTATTCTCCTTATCCTCTCTCCCTCACCCCTCCTTTGTAATAAAGTCTTTGTGGTTTTTAGCTCTTTCTTCTACCTCCTTTTCCCTTTCTTTTGTGCTTCCCCCACCCCCCTTCTCCACTCTTGGGATTCAGCAGTTTGGGTCCTGCGATTCTTCATGGTTCATTGCTTTTGGTTTGCAGGGCTTCATTCCACCACATCAAACAAAGATTGCGAGGAAGAGAGCAGAGGCTACAGAAAGGAGGTTACATCAGGCATGTTGTAGACAGTACTGAAATGTGTTTGTAACCTTGCCAGATGGATGGACAGCCCCTGCTGTGCAGGGGCTCTCAAAAGCAGATTCAAAGTCATACATACCAGAGGGTGGGAGTAGAGGGGGACGGAGAGGCGGGATGTTGAATTTCCATATATTTCCATGAGCTTACTGTCATTTCTGCCTAGCATGTCACGATCAGCATATTACAAGGCTTCCCTGTACTAGTCCTGCCTGTTAAACGCATACCCTGACCTAGATCCTTCATTTCCCCCTCAAAAAAAACTGCATAATGTGGAAAGATCATAGTCGCTACCTGGAGATGGTAGGAAGCATCCCTTGTCATGGTTTGATGGTTTGTGCTTGTTGCAGTTGCTGTTCTAAGCCTTGCAAAACAATTAAGCAACTGTAAAGAGTGATGTCCCAGTCACCCTTTGAGTGTATCGAGGATTTAATTCAACATCACCCAGGTACAAAGGCAGGTTGTGTAAACGGGCAGATGCTCATCATGTCAGCAACTCTTACAGGTGTTACAGTGTTCCAGTCTGTGTGGCTACAGTGCTTGTGGCCACAGCCCTGGATGGAAGCCCACGGTGCCAAACTCCATCCAGAGGGCAATGGGGAAGAGCCTGGGCTGGGGAGCTTAAATGGTAAATGCCCTTGAACAAGTGGCATTATTAAAAATAGCAAATAAGGGTGTTTGACACTGTTTATAAAAGGGGCTTACAGCAATGTCCAGTCCTTGATGCTCCCCTTCTGCCAAAGCCCCAGGTAAGAAGCAGCCTCACAGATACTTCATCCCAAATGTGGTCTATCTTGGGCAAGGCGGATAGCTCAGGCTGAGCCTTCCATCCCACCTCCACTGAGCCACCACCGTCAGCTCTGCTCCACTGAAAAGCAAAAGGATAGATCTGTCCAGGAAGATGGGGTTTTCAAAGTAGGGCTTACTCTAAAGGTGCATTTTTCAGTACCTCAGAATGTGTTGCAGCCACCAAATTAATTACAGACAGCTGGACTACTTTGAAGCCTGCACGGAAGGCTGAGCAATGCCCTACCTGTCCCTGCAGCTAGGGCTGAAATATCCTTTTCCTCCTGCCAAGTCTGTGATACCAGTCATTGCAGAGAGGACAAGTCTCCTCTGTCCCAAGAAGTCAATGTCAGCAACTTTTCCAATCACCACAATGACTCACACATCTGTCTGTGGCCTTTTGGGATGGAGACTGAGGAACCAGTTTTTCTATTTCTCATTCCCCAAAACAGTATAAGGCGTATCCTCAATCACACCCACCAACCTTGGACCCTATAGGCTCTTAGGTCAACTGAGCCTTACTGAGTTGTGATGCCCAGAGAGAAATGCTTTAGCTGTTTCGTAGAAGTGCTCCCTGCTCTTGGAAAGCCTCAGACAGATTCTCAGCCCCCACATGCTTCTCTTATCTGGAGGGATGTATGGGGAGAATCCAGCCTCACAGTGTTCATGCCCAAGTAGGGCAAGACATTTTTTGGAGGAATTCATGGCTTAGATTGTAAAACATGTAAGTATCAAAAATAGACCATATTATATATCATGCCTGTCTAATATACACTTTAAAATCAAGTTCAAGTCCAACTCTTAATTTATCTATGTATAAAAGCTAAACTACTTTTGAGATATTTTTTGATATATTTTGTCTCATGCCAGTGACAACCATGTGCATGTGTATGTGATTTTAGTTTAGACAAATCGGCCAGTTCTTTATTTTAGAGGGAAATAAATAATTTATTTTCTGCCTGTTCCATTGTCTACCCTGCTGCTCCTACCACTGCTCCCTGCTCCAGCAGCTGAAGGCCAGAAAATTTCCACAGAACTCAAAGAATCCTCAAAGATTAACAAGACGAGCCCAAAGACAGGAAGTTTGGTGATTTGAGAGGAATCAGCTGGGTCTCAAGCCTGTCTTGCCACTGTGCATGGCACTGCAGCCTCCGGCGTGCTCTGGCACACAGCGAGCTGTGTAGCTGTTCAACCGCTTCAGGGAGCTTAAAATAGGACCTTCCCTCAGCAGCAAAGTCGGTGGCTGAGAATAAGCAGGAGTGTAAGGATTTTTGCCAAAACATCAGAATGAGCCCAGTTTTGCTCTCACTCACAGTGGATTTCCATTGCTTTTCTAAAGGAATTTCTTCTTTCCTTGGCACTCTGGAAAACAAGGAGTATCAGGCCCCTCAAATGCCCTCAAATGTCTTCGGCTGCCGCTGAGACATTTGTCATCGAACCTTAAAGCTGTTGTTTAATCGCTTTGCTCACAGACAGATTCATCCTTTTGTTTATAGAAATTTCTGCAGTCTGGTATGCGTTTTCAGGCAAGATCAAGCTGTTTTCCAACAAAAAGGTCTTTTCAAATCTGCAGTCATGTCTTATTTGAACTCCAGCTGGGCTCCTTTCTGAGTGCAACTTGTCAGGGTTTACAACACAGTGTCTCTTTCTGTAGCTGTTGTTTTACCATTCACATTCAAAGCTGACTGAGCTTCTGCCATCCTCTGCCATGTTGCGTCCTGGTAGGAAGCTCTGGGAAACGAAGGCCACCACCATGCCATGTTCGGTCTGGTGTAATGCAGGAAATACATAAAGGTCATAGAATCATAGGCGTTATGTTACAAGCAGAACAATGCAGCCATCTGTGCAGAACTACGTCCAGCAACTGTATGACACTATGCCTGATAGATGGCTGGTTTACCCAAATACCTGGTGAACACTTGATGGTATGCCAAGATAAGTTAGTGTCTAACCACTGCTTCCTGCCCCATTAATTTATTCACGGAATCACGTGAAACCAATTCATTGTTTTCATGCCAATAATGAATAATGTTAACGTTTCAGGGAAGTACCATTTTTGAGGTATGTTTTTTTACCCCACAGCTCATTTTCTGATTTTGCAAGTTAAATTATCAGCTCAGGGTCTCTCTTAACCTACTGTCACAAATGTGACATGCCTAATCTTTTTTTTTCTATGATTTTTTTTCTTTCTCTTGCCACTTGAAATAACAAAATTCAACCAAAATAACTGCCTAGGAAAGATGAAGTTAAGAAACTTTCAAAGATAGATAAAATTATCTTTTTTTCCCGTTCTTCTTAATATCTAAATTATAATAATTAAGAAAATCCTTTACCCTACTCCAGCGGGTATCAAGTGTAGAAGTAAGTTGTCATATTACAAGAAATGTTGTCTGGGAAATTACAATTCTTTCTAGAACAGCTCTTATATGAACATTACAGTGCTCAGAGTAAGTAAATGTAGCCACAACAGCTCAGGTACATCCCAAATATGAATTTAGCACTAGCAGCAATCAATCTAGTATTTAGGGGCTGTACACAGCCTATTTTCACTCAACACAGAAAAAATTTGCAGAAAACCATTTGGTCAATTATATGCTATTGCCCTGTTTGGCTGCATGCATAAGGGGCAATAAAACAGAAAAAAAAAAAAAAGGATTCATAACGCAAACCAGGCAGATATCAATGCAGTTATAGGACATGTAGGATGGCTGCTAACAGTAGCAAATTTCAGGACTCACAGATAGCACAATCTGTTACTCTACTTATGGCTACTCTCCAGCAATAGTGGTAAGTGTGGTTGGATGGAAAATGATACAACAGGAAAAAAATAAAATCTACATATTTTACTATGTTTGGCAGTATCAGCCAGAAAAAGGGACCCAGTAGAGATGGCCACAGCCAGGTTAGCTGCAGGGTGCCAGAAGATGGCTGCTCAGCACCCAGCCACTGCTGCTTCCCACTGCCTGGATCAGTCCACTCAAGCAGGGGTATCAATGTAGGGATCAACATCTCCTACCATCCACTTGCAGATCCACACCTCACAGGATGGGATTTATTTTTCTCAAAATTTCAGTGAATCCTGCTTGAAAAAAATCATGGAGTCTACCAATTTGTCCCTTAGGTAAAGATTTAAATCTCACATTTATTTACATATATAGACTAATTGGAGTGTTAGTCTTCACTGGAGAGAGAAATTAAATGAGTTATGAAGCTCCAGACTTGGAAGAGCTCAGCTCCAACTGAAATCACTGGGATTTAGGCACCCATTTTCCTTTGAGGTGATGAACCCAAGTACATTTTGCATCTCCATTTTGCATTCAGTTAAATGAATTCCAAAACAGGAACAGGGCTGGAAAACTTAGTTTCTAAAACCAGCAGCGTAGCCTGTTAAAAACCTCCTGTTGTATTTCATTTGGTGGCTGCTCCACAAATACTCTCAGCAGCTGTTGCAGGGACTTGTTTGGGATTCTTCTTCCCTAACTTCAGTCCTCCCAATGAGACCTCCAATCTTAATTTGATCCCTTGGCCCCCTCAGCTGGGTGGCTCCTCCAGATGGTGATTCAGGACTTCAAAAATTTAGTAAGGGGAATTTCTGTGGCTCCTTAGTTGAATTTAATTTAAATAATCAGCTGGTTTATAAAGCGCTGCTCTGAGAAAACACCCTTCAACCCCATAAAAAACACTGCATTCTCTGACATGGATCACGAGACACACAGAACCTAGCTGCAAAATAAAACAACTGTCTCTACTCTCAGAGATTTCAACTGCTCCTGTAAATCGTTTGCTAATTTGATGCAGCAAACCAGCAGGGAGCTGGCTGGGGTTGGCCCCTGAGAATGGGATGGGGAGCTGCCAAGAACTCCCAGAGACCCCAGAACAGAAATTAGTTAATGGCGTTGGCCTCATTTCTGTCTCCAAGGGATGGCAGGGCAGGATGTTTTTATTTCAACAGTGTTACTTTTGAATTTTTGAATTATTTTTGAATGAAAATCTGAGGTACCACCCTAGCTAGAGTTGCAGTCTTCAGTGTTACAGTAGAAAGGGCTTTCCCAGGCAGAGGGGATAAAAAAGAGGATAAAACCTGTGGCTCTCTGGAGCCAGTGGCCACCTCCTGGTGCTGCAGAAGTGGCTCTGGGCAGCCATTAGAGCTGACACAGCTTCCAGGTAGGTTTTAAAGAAATGTAGCCACTTCTCCAAAGAGCACTGATGAAGTCTTTGGTGCTGTAGCTTTGTCACGTTAGCAGGTGCTACTTAAAAGCAGCTCATGTCTCCAGGTAAAATACAGACCTTGTTTTTGTTTGACCCAAGGTGACTTCTCCTTTCTCCTCTGAAAAGAAAATTACTCCTTTTGAACTGTTTTTAAACTCAGCTTTTAGATCTATGAAAAGCTTTCATGTGAAGAGCTCTCATTGCTCTGGGGTGTGGCATCTCCCTTCCTTCAAACCCTAGCTCCTATGGTCTTACCAGCTGATGCTGTTTCCAGTATCCAGCTTTGCCCCTGTTGGTGAGGAGGGGTCTCAAACCACCCCTCAGAAAGCAAAACTGTCCCCTTGTAACTTGGGGTGTGCCCATGTCAATCTTATGAGTTCCCACACACTGACCCAGGTTGAGGGGTATTTTCAGAAAGGCTTTAATTTGGGGATGGGGAGGCATAGAGATGCTGGTGCATGGCCACTGCCACAGCTGTGCTGTGCATATTTGGGCTTTGTGCTGTGACTTCTACTCTTGGTAACTGAATTGAAATCAAAACATAACTGTATTGCTCTGGATGCTAAGTAGCACTATTGTGAATAAGTCAGAGTTACTTCAGAGAATCACTTTAATGTAGCAAAATTGCAGCAATCAGAGGATAAAGTTAGATTTAGGAGTATCTGGTAAAGGAGCTGATTAGCATTAAAAGAAAAACTGGTTTTATTTGATCTTTCCCCAAGTGGGGGGAAGTATCATCCAGAGTGCTTGAGGATCAGGGTAACTCTTTCCTGCTCTGCCCCTGATTTTTACCCTGTGGCTTTATGTAGACAATTTTGTTTCCTGCCACTTTTCGTAGTTTTAAGAGCACTCACTTCCTTATCCCATAGCGCTGTATAAGACTGCTCATTTCACTGTATAAAGAACTATATGGGCAATGAAGTGCCTCCCTCTCCCCAATACCAAACTAGCCAGGTTGAAGGACAGGAAATGGAATTGCTCAATAGCTGAAGCTGCAAAGCAATGGTGGGAAGGACCTAGTGGGATTTAAAACAATTAATCTCTTGAGATAACCTTATATCTTGCCTTCTATAGTGATAAATGATGCCACAGTTCAGTATCACTGCTCTTCAGTGCTCCTTTATGTTGATCTCATTCGCATCCTGCTCTTTGCTGTCATTCCCATAATGCATCTTCACTATCTGCTGCAGCCTTTAATGAGCCCATGCTCTACAAGCCTTGAACAAAAGAATTAGCCTACCAAGAAAGGGTAAGGGAAAAAAGATAGGCCAAAGCTAAAAATAAACATTGCTTAAGAGACTAATACTGGTTGGTTTATGAAGGAAACTTGTGCTATAGGTATGGTAGGTTGGGATGGGCAGGGAGGGGCGTTGGCTCTCCTGGCTTCTAATAACAATGATGGGTAACAGGTGAGTATTTGGTAATGAAGCCTGAGCCTCAAGGGGCTTAGTTCCAAACTTTCTGGCTTCAGACTGCCACATCCAGGCAATGGTAAATAGGAAGGCTGACCAGAAGGGTATCTGACCTGTTAGTTTTTCAGGGAGCTTAGGTGTCTGTGACTTTAACTTAATAAAATTTGCCAGGTTTTAGAACCTCTGGAAACTTTCACTCTGAGTCTGTAGGTCAATGATTCTTTTTTTTTTTTTAATTAAACCCATGGATTTTTTTCTCCTTAGTTTGCAATCAGGACAAAGACTTTCCACATAGCATAAATTGGCAGAGGGAATGGAGTCAAGGCTAAGTCATGCTATCGTGGGCACTCACATTTTAATGAGTAAATGGCCCTGTGAACAGATAACAAAAATGCAATCTGTTTTTCCAACCTCTTTCATGATGGCAGAAAAAACAATCCTCGACTTGCCCACTTTAAAATGCTCTTTCTCAGCTGAGCATATGCAAATTAGAATTTGGCAGATTTTATCAAGAGTTATTCTACTTTTACCCAGAAATGCCTTTAACTACTCTATAGCCACTTTAGCATTGCAAATAAAAAATAAGGTCTGTAGCTAGATATCTCCCATCAAAAATCATACAATGTCTTATTTTTTTTTAAGTATAGGTAATAGATATCTGTGACAACTTGATTTGTACTTTCATTATCATACATGGATGAACTAACACTTGGGTTCATTTCTGATGCAGTCTTAGATCCAACTGAGTAAGCTGTATAAAAGAACTTTTCTATGTGTGCATATGCAATTTTTATTTCAGCTTTGTGATGGAGAGATTAGCCTGTAGTTTGAGTCCTTGCTGTGGTAGGCTGACACAAATTTGATTCAGTCTAAGTCAGGACAAACAAATCTATTGGTTTTGACCTGTAGGACAAGTCTATTGCCTGTACAACAATTTCTGTGTAAAAGGTCTTCATCTCCGCAGGCTGGTGAAGGACACTCAAAACAGGTACTTTTTTTTTATTTTTTTCTTTCTTAAGCTAAGAACTTCAACCTGTTCTTGGGATCTGGCTATCCATAACACTAAGGCATTCCTTCCTCTACCTGTAGGTGTTAACCTTTTTGTGCTGAAGCATTATATGCTTTTATGCTTTGGAGTATGTGCTGTTGTCCTTCCAGTGGTGTTACCTATATAAGGTCTAAGGAAAAAAGTGGCAATTGCTGGAGTGCTGTATGGGACCACGTACAGAAATCCTTGCTCTAGGATACTCCTGGCATACCTCGTATGTGAATAAAGGAAGTAAAGTTCTGCCTTATCAGATTTCCTCTATATCTGCAAAGTGATATGACAAATAATTTCCAGTACTCTTTTTCTAGGTTAACAGTTTCAGAAGTCTTTCCAAACCACCATGGTTACAATAGTAGCTGTGCACCTTGCTTGTCTGCCTCTACTGTTTCAAAAGCTCTTGCCTATCAATACAACCAGTTTCCCTATGCAGAGCTGCCAAACTGGTTTTGCCCCACCTGTGGAGTTTATTTATTTCAGCTTACAAAGCCAGGCGTGACCTGGAAGAATGTCTGAGTTTGTGTGGTGTGAAACTGCCTTTCTAGTTTCATAAGCAAGATTAATACATTTGGACTGAAATACAGTTGGAATAACAGGCTGAGGCACTTTCTTACCTGTCTATGATAAGTTATTTCCTCATAAGAAGCAAGGTGTTTTGCCTAAGTCTGCTGATCTCTCGCACTTAGTTACACAGGACATGGTTTACAAGCAGTCTGGAGTTGTCTTGTCAGCACCATAGAAGGCTTTTTGGGTTTTGTTTTGGTGTTTCCATGGCTCTGAGTTACTTGCAAGAGGTGTTCTATGAACTTCCACATCCCAACTCAATAGTGCATGTCAGGCTCTGGGCAGCTTGCCATCCTGCAGGGTATTTTGGGGTGTCCAAAACTCCTGAAAATGTCAATGAGGTATCAACAGCCTGGAGACCCATGTAGAGATCCCTGGAGACCAGAGAAGTAGAAAGAGCAAAAATGAAGCTTCTCTGATTTGGAAAGATCAAGAATTTGAACTGGATTCTTCTGTATTCCAAGGAACTGCACAATTGCTTTTCTACTAGCTATGGTGGGAAGCACAGGTGCTTTCTTAATTGCTGAGTGTTTTTTGTTATTTTGCTTTCCTCCCCTTGAGTAAGAAGACTAACAAAGCATGATTTCCTCAGGAGAGATACAAAAGGAAGGTTTCTTTTCATAGGATAGGAAAACTATTTCCTGCCCAGCTCTTATAGCAATATTCAATTAGTTCAGACAGTATTTCAGGTAAGCAGTGTCTCTGGGCTGTTGGAAAACTTCTAGGGGAAAAAAAAAATTCTCCTCAAAAACATCTGTTGCCAATATTTTCTGGCTCCTGCTCAAGTCTAGAACTACTGAAAGATGGTCTCTTATCTACATCCACCCCCTACTCTTGCAGGACCCAGAGGGAGGCAGAAGGTGCATGGCACAGGAAGGGAAGGCTTTGTCATTCATATTTGTGGTTAACCAGGCCTGAAAGACAGCTCAGCCTCTGTCTGACCTGCACTTTGCTTTGGCCAGTGACTCTTACTCTGTCAACACCAATTCCCTCATCCAGGTTAATCAGAGCGATTTATAGGAGCCTGCACCTAGGTGCTCTTTTCAGTGGAGAAGAGAAAGCCATCAGTTCCCTTAAAGATGATAGGAACTTGGCTCTTGCCTCTGGGTGAGAGTAGTAAGCACTAGCAAAGCAGAAAGCTCTCTAGAAGGGCGATGACCAACAGGGAGGGTTCGGGATGACTTGGCACTTGAAGGGTGTTATTGCTTCTGGCCTATCCTTGTCTGTAGCTTCTCAACATACTGGTTTGCTGCTGGGTGCTCTTGTACTGCTGTGGGGTCAACCTGCTGCAGCACAGACTGGACAGGGTGTCCTCTGGTCCCTGCTGTATTACTCTAGCCAGGTAGGAAACATCTTTGTAGGTGTTTATGTGTGTAGGTTGGTTGAAGCAGATGTTGGCATCCTATAAACCTGCAATCAAATCCTGTGCCTCAGAGCTTCTCTGGGGAGATCCTCCATAACAGAAAGTCTGTTACTCACGTCATTACCCCAAGGAAATATGTCTTTGTTGCTGAATTATATTTTTTTCCCCCTTCTTGGAGCTTAGCTCTGCTAGCTTTCCCCCAGATAGAAATTCCTACTGTACAGCAAAGATGGATATGGAACACAACAAATGTCATTAAAAAGAGAAGTTGGAGTCTTAGCTGATCTAAGCTGAAGTATTAGATGACAAATGAAAGTCATTAAAGGTAGGCCAAATTACATCTGTGTACATTACCAGTGACACTCAAAATGTTATCTGCTGCCTCTCTCATTTTGTGTAAAATGTCACATGTGTGTACTTTACTGATACTACTGGTGGTGTATCTTTCTGTCTTTATTTTTTTTGTTTTTGTTTGCTTGTTCTTAAGTGTTCACTATGTACTTCTCTGCAGTCATAAGAGCATGTACATCTGCACAGGGTTACCTCTTGGCTTGCTGGCCCTGGCAAAATAGGATAAGGCCTCTCTTCTCTTTGTATAGCAAAGTGTTTCACCTGTGTTCCACTGTGGAGTGCAGGGCAAGAAAGAAGTCCCATGTTATGCAAGATTGTTCTGGAGAAACAACCAGGAAAGGAATTTATGTGATTCTCCTGAGCAGCAGTTCCCAATGGTGAAAACTGAATCTGTGGACAGAAGCAGATGGAAGGTCTTGTCCCACAACCTGCCCTAGCAGCCTAGGGGTGGTATGCCAAGCTCTCTGCCCAAATCCCAGCTTGGGGGACAGGACCATAACAAGGATGTCTTACCAGCTGACCTTGGTAAACCCACCTGTTATAATGCTCAAGAATATCAGTAAGCTTGGTGTGAGACCAAATATTAGAGGCAGCTTCTTCCTGCCCATGGATTTGATTTCACAGCCTTGGTCTCCAGAGGGCTGCTGCATGCTGCCTTGGCCTTCTGGCAAACGAGCACTCTGGTTTTAGTTTTTGCTCCTCTTCCCCTGTCCTTCACTAGCTGCTTTCCTGCCTTCGTGACTCCTCAGCCACCTCTTGATGACTACATCACAGCAATGCACAGAACAGTGTACCCTCTCTTGGAAAGGGAAATCTCATCCCTCTGGCACAAAGTACTGGATGAGTTAATTCCCAGCTGGACAGTGTTTGCAGGGTGTCCTTGGGTGTTCCTCCGAGCCAGCAACAGAGGATACCAAACAGGAGGTGCTAACAAAGAAGGTAGGGCCTCTCTACAGCAGGAAGCATTAAAAAGTAGGAATTTAAGGGATGAAAAGTTGTCTCTGGTTGACTTGTAACTCACGTCAATCTCTGTCAGTTCTGTGTTTATAGATCTTACTCCCTTTTCCTGTTTACATCAGGTTCATCTGGGTTTTGCACCTTGCATACAAAAGGATCTTCAAAGATTCATGCCCTCTCTGAAATTTGTGCTTTTTTTTTTTTTAAAGGTGTAGGATCAGGGAGGGGAGACCCAAACTGAAGACAATGATGCTTCCAGTGGTTTTCTAAAGTGCAGTTTCAAAATCATTATTCCCTTGTTACTCATAGCTGCTGCTCTACAGCGGTGAAAGCATGTAGTACGTCAAAATTGTTTACATCCCACCTTGGGTTGGAAAAACTTGAGAGATGTGTAAGAAAACAGTGTTCCACAGTGGGGGTTTAACCATCCAGCCTCCTGGCGATAATATAATGCTATAGCTTTTGAAGAGATGTGGGTCCTTTGAAGTTTTGTACCTAGCTTTTCTTGTAAGAAGAGCCAGGTTCAACTTCTCATCTGGATAACGCATGAAAATTAACATATTGGTCTTGTCGTGACTTTGGGTCTGAAGATCCATCTTGTATCCAATTGTAAAATCCTTTGAAAGTCTGCAGTTGTAGGTGCTGTGATGATGGGCTGAAAGCATGCCACAAACTTGTGAGGAAAGGTAGCAGATGCTGAGCGGCAGTCTGTGTGCAGACAAGGGGTCTGCAATGCACCAAGGGAAATTAATTTGTTGCAGATACTCTGTCTGTGACTGAGTCAATGCAGGAAGGGGGAGAGGGCCATATTGCCTCTGACCTGCATGTTGCAAATGTGCCTTTTCTTTTTTCTTCTTTCCCCCTCACCAGTTGCATTTGCTGTATATGGCTGGAGTGGGTGTGAGCTCTCATTTGAAAGCTACTACTATTCTGTGGTAAAGAATAAGACATCCCCTAGTTTCCTTTCTGCTCTCTCCCCTCTATCTACAGGAGTAAGACAGAGTACTCAATGTTTTAGAGCTGAATATAGCAGCTAAATAAGGGAGAAGCTTGCTGGAGTCCTTAAAGCTGTATAGCAAGCGTGCACTTTGCTAATCTTAGATGGGCTTTGATGTCAGCATTTCAAAAAGGCTCTAAAGAATCCCTTTTCACTGTAACTACAATAAAAGAGAAAATATAGGAGATGGCTTTTGAGACGGAACAAAAACTTGTAATTGAAGTGCTTTTCCAGGTGCCACATGCAAGTACAACAATACCTGGAAATTCAATCTGAAGGGACTTAAAGTCAGATTAAAAGGTTGCAGGCACTTGCAGGATTTTGCCATAACTAATTCATTGAGCATCCTCTATGAAATAGTTCTTAAAAATTTAGGTGTTTTCAGTGTTATACTGAATGGTCAAAAATAGGAACTTGTGCTCTGCTCAACTCCTTTCCTGACCTTTCTGGGGGGTGGCTCTTCTTGAGACTGCCATGACTTTTCATGTCCTATAGTCATTGTGTTCCCCACCTGAGCCCTGATAAACTTGACTCAAAGTATGTATGTAAGCACCTGACTTGAAGGATCCTGATCTTCACAGGCCATAGTATCTACAGCTCCTAGTGGTAAGAAGCCCAAACACTCCTCTTCTCAGAAAACCGGCACAGCCTCTTTGGCTCCTTGAAGCCAAATAGAAGGAGACAATGTAGGAGAAACATATCAATTATCCATTTAAGGGATAGGATCTCAGCTGCTACTGAGATGTAGCTGAGAAAATCTAATCACAGTTTCTTGTTGTTGTCTGAAGGGTGGGTACTCTATTCCATTTTGTCTCTGCTGTCCCACTTCCATGAATAAAAGACAAGCAGAGCCTTTAATCCAGCCCCCTGGCCATGCTGTTATGTTTGACAGCCTGAGGTGTGGAGGGTAAGGAACTACCACATAGGACAAAGGAGGTTCTGTTTTTGCACCTGAAATACTACTGTCTGAGTGAGTTTTGGACTGTAGTTTTCTGTTGTTGTTCATGTAGAATTTCGGAGATGGTAGCAGCCCAGAGTATCAGTGTTCTCTCTGGCACCTCTGGGTCTATAAACGTGCTCTTTCAATGTGCTGTCAGGCAGAAGTGTTGAGCTCATCATCATGGGAAAAACTACATTGTTCTGGGTTAAATGAAGGTAATATGATTGTCCTGACCTAGCTACTTGAAAAACTGGCATCTAACACCTGCTTTTCAAAAGATCAAAACCCACTTTCAAAAGGGAAAACAAACATGTTTCAGGTGTTGGAAGGCAGTGAATGGAGGTGAGTCCTGAACTGGAAAAGGACCGGCTTTTCAGAGACCAGAGGCATTTTCTGTTTGGTTTGTGCTGAATGGCTCGGAGGACTGGTAAGTAATGAGCCAGTCCTCAGATGTAGTCCTTGCTGATAATGCAGTGTCAGCTGTTTGGGGCCTGGCTGCTCAGTGAAGTAAGGCAGGCTGTTTGGTTTCTGTCCCAAGTGCACATGTTCACATCGGGAAGCAAAATCAGAACTTGTGCTAATTGACACGGCAGACAGCCATCTACTTACAAAGGGAAGGTGAAAAGGCCCTGAGCACATGGGCTGGGAGAGGATGACCCTGAGCTGTGGATGCTGCCTCTGCTGTTGACTGGACTGCAAGCAGAGTCTGGCTGACACTGAATTTGCTTTAATAGCCATTCAGGCTTGCTGGAGATATGATTTATCAAGTGAGAAGTGAAGACCTGACTCCAGACTGGGAAGGCCAGCAGAGGCTGAGATGGGGTAAACTCTCCCCAACTGGGAGAGTATGTCATAGCTTGTTGAAATGAAAACCTTGCTGCTTGCAGAAGTTGCTGTCTGTTCAGAAAAAGTGGATCTGTGCTAAAAGAATGCCCTGCACTAGATAAAATGGTAGGGAATAAGGCCAGTCACTACTGGGTCCCAAACCTTTATTTCAGGTGAAACTCAGAAGCGAGGTGTTTATTAGCTGGAGGGGAAGGTTGGGAACACTATCTGCAATTGCACTTATTGGAGTATGGAGAAGAGCTTTAGAGCTGAGAAAATAACATTTGTGCCTTACCTATTTCCAGTGATTGCATGACATTTCTTCTGTGTGTGCAAGTTTGCCTCTTCTCCTAAAATCCATCTGGGAAAATAAGTGAATCATTTCTCATCAGGTTACAAGAGTTTCAAAATTCCTCTCCAGGGTTTCTCCAACACTCTTCTGCGTACATCTTAATTTCCTGTAACATTCCTAATCCACTTCCTATAGGTACCCATGGGAGCCTTGTTATCGACCTCAACTGGAAAAAGGATTGTTTCTCTCCCTCATTATAATTGCTATTAACTGGCATAGTTCTTGTCTGTCTCCATCACAGGGGCCATTAACATAATAGGTCAGAGAAAGTGAGCTCTACTAGTGCCCCTCAAAGCTATCCCCGCAGCATGGGGATAGAGCATGTTGGCTCTGCAAGAGGGAGCTGGGCTAGCTCCCCATCTGCTCTGGAGTGCTGAGACCTGGGGCTGTCAGTAAGGGCATCCTTAGCCAGCATTTGTGCATCCTTAGCCTTGTGCAAACGTCTAGAAGGATGATATGGGTGACAGGCTGGAAGCTTCCCCTAACTGCTGGTCTTTAATTGCCTGTACCTGAAGCAGCCTCTGGGCAAACTGGTGCTTGGTAGCTTGTTACCTGAGTGGCCTCTGTAAGCTTTCTGCAGAGCCAGTGGGTAAAAGATATGCTGAATTGCCCTTTGTCATTTGCCTTCCCAGAGTAACTATGCACCAGGGCTAAGGCAAGGCGCCAACTTGAACAGTGTGCTTCCTCCTGCAGTGGTGTGACAGAGAATACCGTTGCCTCTTCTTCCTCTCCAGCACTGGGAATAGCCAAATTTCAGTCCAGGGCTCAAGTGGAGGGACTGGAAACAGATTTGGTGGAGAAAATATAAGGACAGTGAAGTCCCATGTGCTTGTTCTAGGAGGAAGTTGCGGGTCCTACAAGGAGGATCCTGACTTAGCTGTGGCACCTGAAAACCCTACAGGAGTTCTAGCTACCTAAACTAGATACTTGTAGAGCCAGAGGAAGGTGTAGCACAGGCTTGTCTGGGTCTCAGACTGGCCACTGTAAGGTGTTTCAGATGATGGTGCCCTCCAGGGAGATTAATTTCTTCTAGAAAGGTAACCACTTTCCTCCCTGACTGCAGAAGAGGAAGGGGATGCTGGTTCTTTTATGTCCATGCTCTCATGTTTTCATTGCCTTGAGCCAGCCCTTGCATGAGGCATTTGAGATGGGAGGGCAGGGCAGAGAGACAGTCCTTCTGCCCTGTGCAGCCTGCTGGCATGGGTCAGCTACTACTGCTTCTGTTAGGGTAGCAGTCCCAATGTCCAGGTCTTGGCATGGCACTTAGCACAGACACTGTGCTCCTCTTAGCCTAAGTTTGGGGCGGGCCTGTAGTTAAAATCTGACTGGTGTTACAGACTTCATTGCCTGATGTCAGGTCTGAATGTTTTCTTGAGGCCATGCAGACTAAAGGGGATGTGGAGGAAGAGATAAGAAAAATAATATTCTGTGCTGGGCAGCAGCATATCATCTTCAATCCTGAGAGATCAAAAGTATCAAACTTCGTTCTGGATAAAAGAGGACTTGAAGATGTGCTTTTGGGGGTTGGGGGGCATGTGTGATCAGAAAATGAGATTAGAGAAGTACTTGTAGTTCTGCATATGGCCAGTATGCAGAGCTTTGTAAGAGACATAAAGATCTGTAATTGCATTTGTATGGATTATACTAATCCATGAATTTGGAACCCATGGGACCTGGCCATGTTAGGCTAGAGAAACACAGAGTCATCAGACACTGCTTTGTGATGTGCTAGTAAATGTCATGTGGCTTTTTTTCTTTAACTCCAGTAGGACCTCTCTAGTGAGGTGTTGCTGCCCTCCAACAGTTTAGGTTATGCTTGATAGTGACAATTTTTCTCTGTCTTTTTGGGACAGTAACCTCAATTGTACATTTAGGAGGCAGGAAAACCTGACCTTGCCTTAAGGGACAGCATAATCAGGGATTTACTTAAACATAATTCAGGAATTTACTTACGTGTTCTTATTTTCTTCTGTGGTGTTAATTTTGCAAATGCAAGCAATCTTAAAATCCCAGATCATGGTTTACATTGCTCACCTTTGAGAGTAAACTCACCCCACCTTCAACAGTTTGACTTCTAGTGTTTCTTATTATCTGGTTCAATGCTGCAATTTTTGGGGTCCCAATCCCTACAGAGGATGGCTCAGCTCAGGCTGCTCGCTGGTATTTCACCATATGACTATTGGCTCTCCCCCTTAGCTTTGGGAATTGCTTGGATATCCCTGACAGTACCCTTTTAAAAATGTTTTATCTGACATAATTTGCTAATGCCTCTGCTGGGACAGGGGGAACAACATTCCATACACTTATCCAAGCATTTAAAAGCTAGAGAGACCACTAAGGAATGTGACTACTTAAATGTAGTCTTGCAGCCTGTACTCAAAGGAAGTTGTGGCCAAGTTAGAACACTTACATATTATTAAATGGGACTGAAATGTAAATTTAAAAATCATCAACCTCAAGGGATCAGGGCATGCGTTAAAGTAACTGACCCTTCTGCTAAGTTGTTTAGCATCCTCCATATATGCTGAAACTCAGTATGCTAGAGGGGCTTGTGATCTGAACATCTAACACCTGTAGTATTGAACGCTTCATGCTTAACTGGGGAACAGCAGTGAGATAGCATCAGCTGATAACATCAGCTCAATATTTGTCTGGACTGTGCTTTGTGTTACAGAGTTTGCATTGCTAACGTGGACTGAAGGCAGCCTGTGGAGGTTGCATTCCTGTGAATTCTGCAACCATAACTTGTTGGACCTTGGATCTATTTGATGTGTTTTCTCTAAAGGTGTACAAAACCAGGCAAGGCAGATGAGCTGTATTGTGGAGTAACTCACCCTTCAGAGTCTTTCTGAAAAGTTATGTGTTTGTAGGAATCCATGTTGGGGGAGAAAACACATTAAAATGCATCCTCCAGCTGTTGGGGTCAGGGAAATAGCAAAATATGGAGGGGCATGAGAGGCAATATGGAGAGGCATCATCATGGAGGGGCAGCAGGACTTGCAAATGCCATTTGGGAAGTGTTGGAACAGCAGTAAATGAATCTCCAAACTCCAGTGTGCTTGTGAACTGCTAACCTGATGTGACTGCTTCCTGGCACATAAAGCGCTTTAAAAAATGCTTCAGCGTGTGATGCTGCCATCTGCTATGAGATGGAGGTATCTTCATAGGGGCTAATAATGCGGCTTCTCTCAGCAAGCTTCATGTATTCCTCTGGAAACGTGGGTGGGCCCTCAGTATCCTCCCCAGGCTCCCCATAGGTCCTTTGTCAGGCCAAAAGGCAGGAGCCGATCCAGAGCATGACGAGTCTTTGTCCCAGGCACTAGCTGTTACAAATTGCCATTCATTTCAGTGGCACTGGGATGCAATACCTGTGACTAGGGATATGGGAGAAGAACGGAGACAGACGTACCCAGACTGGCCCATGTCAGACACCCAGCACAGGAGTGCAGGCAGAAAACCCTGCTCTGCTTGGCCTAGTGGAATCGTGGCTGGACCTGTCTAGTGCTTAATTGCCTCCTAACAGCCACACTTCCTAATTCAGGATATGCGGATTGATGGGTATTAGGGTAGATACTGGTCTTCTGGTCCTAGCTTGCTTTAAGATAGTCACTATTATTTATCCTGACAAACTTTAGAAGTACCTTCCCAAAATAAAACATTCCTTCAGTTTAAGTCACACAGTGCATTTGCACTGAGCAGAAGATAGTGTCTGTTCCTCAGTATTATCTATCTAGTACTGACCAGAGAGTTAAGAGAGGTACTGAAACTCCACTGAGAAATCTGTGAGATGGAAATAGAGAGGAGGGCAATATGGCTCTGAGGTTGGGGAACAGGAGGAAAGTGAGGAGAAATACCATGTTCATGCAGAGCATTTGATATTTGAAACTCGGCAGCATTTGCGGAGTAAGCTGATATCTCTGGTTCAAAGTGGCATGTGAAACGCTGCTTTGCCAGCACTCCTGGGGATGCACATCCTGTTCCCTGGTTCAGTGGGGCACAATAGAGCTGTTACTCCCTGTCTACAGACTACTTGGCACCACCACCCGTGACATGGCTACTGAGTCAAAACAAGGTTTTAGGTTCCCCAACTCTCACAGAGCTACTTTTAAACTGGTTAAATGTCATCTGACACAGATATGGACATGCCAGAGCTCTCACACAAAACATGTCTGATGTGTTAAATTGTGAACTGGCTCAATAGGACATCTGGGACACACCAGTGGAGTGATCTCTGAGGCAGATACAGAGTTTCCCTTGGCCCTGCCATGTGTCCTTGCCTCTCCTGACACATATCACCCCGTCACCATGTGCAGAGCAGCTCTTCTATGATATGTAACTACCTCTGTCATAATAGGGCTGCTGAGAAGATGGATCCCTACACCTTCGTGGCTGTCAATATTTAACTAGGCTAAAGACAGATCCTGTTTTGGAAAAATAAATACCTCGTTCTCCCCAAATGATCTTTAGCATTGCTGACTTATATTTTATTCCCTTAGTGTGGCTATGAATGAGAATTACATCTTGCCTTTTCCTTTTTAAAATAGTTGTGCAGCATCATTGTGTTAGAATAACTCCAACACCATTTGCAAAAGAGACTTTTTTCAGGTGGGGGGAAAATGTTCACAACATTTTTTGGATGGGAGGTGAAATAAAAAAAAATAAATATCCAAGTAATGTAATATTTTCCTTAGAGAATCCAACAATGACCATACTGATAGCTTGAATTGCATGGTGGGCTCTGAGGCATTACAAGCCTTTGCACAGAGGGAACTATTAAATAAGCCATGCAAAGTTGTGCCTTCGAAGAGACCTGCCTCTTATCTCCTGCTCACTGGATGAAAAGCATCAGACTCATGGGTAACTTATAGAAATTCTGCAGTGTCTGGCCTTAGTCTGTTTTCTGTTTATTGCAAGATGAGCAAATTCCTATCATCCTCTGAAAGTTTCACATCTGTCTCTGAGCTGGAGGAGCCAGGCTTGTACTTTACTTTGGCAATGTCTACCTTCTGGTGCAGTCTCAGTGACAAATGTCATCATTCCTGTTATTTTATGAGCAAGAAACAGACGAACAGAGAGGACTGTCTTATACCAATTTCAAAGGGGAGAGACATACAAGGAGCCCTAGCAGAATTTAGATGCTGTAGGGATGTGGTTGCAGATGTCAGAGCTCTTTACCTTACTGTCACTATAGCTCAAGCTTTCCTTGAGCAGCTCAGCTGTTACTCCAAACAGGGTAGTGCATTCTTCCATGTGTTTAAATCTTGGGGTCAGTGCTGCTTGTAAAGATGCAGTTCGGAACTGAAATGCATTTACTTGCTGCCATTACAAGCATCCTGTGTGAATGTCTGTCTAATCTCAGGTTTTCCTAACATTTTAAGAGCAGAATTTGGGAGCCATGTCAGTGGCATGCCTCTTGCCTCAGTTTTCCTCCTGGTATCACTTTGTGACTCTCCTTGGAGAGCTCTACATGATCCTGCATGCTGTAATGTTCCCTCCAGCAAAACCTCTCAAAGGATTACTCTGACTTGTGATTAAAAGTGGCAGGGAACAGATCTGAGACTCAATAAAGCAGTGCAATTTGCTTTCTGGGCTTTTTTTTTTAACCTCTTATTAATGTATGAAAGCTGTCAGATTGAAACCCACCTGCCCTCCCAGGCCTGGTAGGCAGTTCAAAACTCAACATTTAGTCTGGGAGAGGGTGGGGTGGGAATGCATGCATTGAGGTATAGGCAAAGCTTTCCCTTTGACAGCCATTGATACAAATTCTTTTACCGTGTCCTCTGTTGAAGAGGCTGGATTTCTGCAAGGACAAACTCTGAAGAAGGTGGCAGGGTCTCCAGAGGGCATCAGCAGGTGGAAAGAGGAGCTAAAAAACCAGTGTCAGGCTCCCTAAAAGGGAGCAGCCGAGGCTGTGGGAAGTGGACCTGCTGGACTCACACATGCAAGTGGTGCCCATCAAAACTCAGTCCAGGTCCCCCCTTGCTTGAGATCTGCTCTGGAGCAGTGTTGTTCTTCCATGAGAGCTGTAGTAAAACTTGCAGAGTCCTTCTTTTACCTAAAAGTAGCATGGGGGAAGTTGTTTCCTCTTGGTGAGAGGATGCTAGCGCCATAACCTCTTGGCCAATGGCTGTGGGTTGAAATACTGTCATTTGACATTGTACTTGAGAGTCCTGCTGGGGCAACTTTTTCACGCTGGGTGAAAATTTAACTGCATTCAATGATGTATTGGGAGAGACTTACAAGAGCATATGGTTGAAATCTTGTCACCAAGTCATAAGAAAGACTTGACCTCTAACAAGTGCTGAGTTTTGTAGTTCGTGTGGTCAGAAAAGGTCTGGTTTTTGTTTTGCCTACACCACATGCTTCGTGGAGAATGTCTTGTTACCAAGATTCCTCTTCATCAGCCCAGGGGTTACACAAATCCCTGCCTAACTATAGATGACCATGATATTTTTTATTTTACCACAAAACTCCTTGAACCACTGTGTAGGCATTTTCAAAATCAAACTGGTGCCCCAAGTCAGAAGAGATGTAGACTACCAAAAAAAGGGCCCGATGAACAGCCTGTGTCAGGTACACAGTGCATCCTTGCAGAGGGGCTTCCCACAGACTGGCAAGGAGATGTAATTGCTAAGAATGAAGAGGCACGTGGATTTTGTCCTAGCATTAGTGAAGCAAGACTGACTAGAAATCTCAGAACAGCCTTGTTATCCAGTTTGCAATGTTTTTATAGCAAGGACATTGGTAAAATTTACTAGGGACTTGGGTTTGCATCCTCAAAATCACTGATGTGTTTAAAAACCCTGCAAGGATCTTTGCCCTTTCACCTTCCTTTAGCAGGGATAATGGTGGGTAGCACTATTAAATATTTAAGGTAGCTTTGGTAGGGCCAGATGGAGAGCCAGACTATTTTTGACTCTTGAGTTTGTTTTTGTTGTATGTCCAGGCAGATGAATTTGCTTTGGCCTTGCAAAGATGGGAAAGAAGGTGTGTGTGAATATATTACTGCAGTTGATAAGCTCCCGTGAGAGCCTGAGCTCAGAAGCTGAGGTCTATGCTGTGCTGACAGGATCACGCAGCTCTTCCTCCTCCAGGGTAACTGCCATGGCAAGCCCCTACCTGCTGAAACTTACCTTTCGCCTCCCACTTCAACCAGTGGAACTAACCTTTCTTGCCTATCTGGTGGTATTTTGTCAGTGTTTTTTGCAGAGATAGGGAGATTTGTAGATGTTTTGGGCGTGTGGTTAGAGACAAATGGCTTTGCTCTGTGCCTGGCTCATCTCAGCCTCTGGAGAGGCAGATGTGTGGGAGATTTGGCTGAAAACAGCTTTCTCTGAGCTGACCCCTGGGAATCCTTAATCCCTGACAGCCGTGCCTGCCTGCTTGTCTCCCCTGAGCATCAGGCTCTCAGCAGGCTTCTGCCCAAAGGAGTCAGGGTGAAGCATCTGGGGTCTGTTTATTCCCTTGGACTGAATGTGTGCGCGAGGAGGTGTGTGTGCCCATGAGCACGTGCGGAGAGCAGGGCTGAGGATGGCCATAACCACCCGTGTCTTGGAGCTGAGGTGACAGACCATGGCAGAGGCAGGATGCTGTGCAGAGAGATCAAAGAGGAGAGCTGAAATGAAAAGATGACTTGCAGTGGGGTAAAAAAAAAAAATCTTTGAATTCCAGTGCGATTTTTGCTCCTTTCTTTCAAACCCATGCACTGTTTAGGACATGCATAAGCCATATGTTGCAGGTGTTAATGGGATGAATGTGGAGCACATGTGTCTGCCTAAGCCTTTACATGGGGGTGGACTAACTGAAGGGAAGAATAAGCACTCATAGGGGGCTCCTAAGCATGAGACATCAGCTGACTTGCCTAGGTCAATATAGAGGACTCTCCATACACAGAATTTGGGATTATTTTCTCCTGTTGATTCAAATCCTAGAGCTAAATGTCACCTGCCATAATAAATGATCCACTAACCATTAACAGTTTTAGAGGCAAAACTTAACAATGTCTTTTGTGAAAGATAAACAGGCTCTGTTGCCAATTTATAGGGAAAGTGAATAAAGAAATCCCTGAACGATTGCACCCCTGGCCTCAATATATCTTCTGGGAAGAACTTTCTGAAGTCCAAGAATTGCAGAAAAGGAGACATTAACCAGGCCTGGTGATTTATTTATCTTTCAGGAGACAACATTGCTGCTGCCCCTTTTTTTTTTTCTTCTCACTACAGAAGATCTTCTTTATTTTAATATGATTATTAAGCATTGACATTCAAGCAGACCCAATCAATATTACATTTCCAATTTGGGATAATAAAGAACACACACAACAGAAAGGAGGAAATAAAACTGGTGATGCCTTACTCTTTCCATGTCCTAACCAGGAAGTATTACTGTGCTGGAAGTGTTGCTGCCTTCTGTCCGTGATGCCAGAGAGAAGCTTCAAGGAGAGCTGGAGGTTTGGTACAGCTGTAGCACATATTCATTCAAAGAATTTGGGGCATTTGATGGGAAGATAAAGAAGAAACATTTTGCTTTGGGATTAATGGAAAGAGACTGGCTTCACTTTCAACAGCTCATCGTAGAAAATTAGCGATGACAAATCACGTTTGACTGTGACAGGGTGTTCTTTTCACCTTTTCCTTCTCATTTAATGAAAACAAGTAGCAAGCAATCTGATCAAATGATGATCAGATACTGATCAAATGCCAGTGCTGTGAGCTCAGACAAGCAGTGCCTGATGGCTATGGTGCTGGTTATGTTACTTTGGATTTTCCTCTTTTGCAGAGGATGTTGTGCTGTGGTGCAAGTGTCTGTGCTGCCTCTTAGGCTGGAGTGTACTCCAAGTGCTGTGGCACTGCCTCTGCTCCCTGGCCACCCTGTCCTCCTGGTGCTGCACTGTGAAATGTGTCCCCAGCACTGTTTAACCTGCCTGCACCTGGGACAGGAAATTTGGCTTAAAACCCTAGGCTTCTGCCTGGTGAGGCTCTGAACCATTTTGTAATAGCTTTTAGTCTTGTCATCCCAGGAAAGATTTATAATAAACCCTGCCTTTACGTTTTGTTTCATTTTCCCTTTTGAGCTAAGGTCAAGATCAGAGAGGAGGTAAATAGGCTTGTCCTACTTGCAGACACCCAGCTGCCTTGTCCTCCCACTCCACTTTATGATTCTAAATTATTTGATAGAATCATAGAACAGTTAGAGTTGGAAGGGAGCTTAAATATCATCAAGTTCCAAACCCCCTGCCATGGGCAGGGACACCTCCCACTAGACCACATTGCTCAAAACCCCATCCAGCCTGGCCTTAAACACTTTCAGGGGTAGAGCATCCACAACTTTTCTGGGCAACCATTTCCAGTGTCTTTCCACCCTCACAGTAAAGAATTTCTTTCTAGTATCTAGTATAAATCTCCCCTCTTTCAATTTAAAACTATTACCCCTCATCCTATCGCTACACTTCCTGAGAGAATCTTTCTCCAGCTCTCTTGTAGGCTCCCTTCAGATACTGGAAGGCTGCTATAAGGTCTCCCAGAAGACTTCTCTTCTCCAGGCTGAACAACCCCAGCTCCCTCAGCCTGTCTTCATAGGAGAGGTGGTCCAGCCCTCTGATCATCTTCATGACCCTCCACTGGACCTCTTCCAACAGGTCTGTGTCCGTCCTGTGCTGAGGACTCCAAAGCTGGACACAGTACTCCAGGTGGGGTCTCACGAGCACAGAATAGAGGGGTAGAATAACCTCCCGTGACCTGCTGGCCACGCTTCTTTTGATGCAGCCCAGGATGTGGTTTGTCTTCTGGGCTGCCAGCACACACTGCCAGCTCATGTTGAGCTTCTCACCCACAAGCACTCCCAAGGCCTCTTCCCCAGGGCTGCTCTCCAGCCATTATCCATCTAATATTTCTGGGGTTTTTTTGGTTATTTTACGTGTCTGTGTTTCTGTTGCCATGTTCCAGGTGCAGGGACGCTGGACTTGGCTTGGTTGAACTTATGAGGTTTGCATGAGCCTACCTCTCAAGCCTGTCCAGGGCCCTCTGGATAGCATCCCTTCCCTCCAGCATGTTACTGTACCACATAGTTTAGTGTCATCAGTAAACTTGCTGAGGGTGCACTCTGTCCCACTGTCCACATCTCCAAAAAGCAAAGCCGATAAGGAAAATGCCTATATTTAAGGTAAAGAACTCTGACTATTCCTCAGTGCTGTACATATCATACAGGCTGTACAAACCTGTGTTGTGGTGTTTTCTGTATCAAATGTGTTATATCTAGGATGCAGGAGGCCTTTCATCACAATTTCTGGGGAAAAAAAATGCCAAGCTTGGGGATCCCTCCCTTGGGAGATGGAGTTTCTTGTTCTAATGGTCAGTTACTCTCTCTGCTAGAAAAGTCTTATTTTTGTGTTGTGGAGGATTCTGCTAGATGAAGGTCAGTAGCTACTGAGAAATCTTTTTTCATGTAAATACTAAAGGACATGAGTGAGTCACCTTTTGGCTGCTAGATGGTTAAGTTATTTGTACTGAGTTTTGCTGATCTTCTGTTCTACGGAAGTTAGTTTTTCCTAATCTCCAACTATTCTTGTATCTCTTTTCCTGAAACCTTGTCCCTTTTTATTTTGTGGGGGCAAAAGAGCTGGCAGCACTCAAAGTCTTGTCAGTGGCGTGTGTGGATGGCAATGCCATGTTCCTACCCTTCAACATTGCCCATCTAAGTTGGGAAATAGCCTGGTCAACCAGTCAGCTGCTGCAGCAGGGTGTCATGTTATTGAAAGTAAAGAAGTAGGCTGTGATCCAAAGTCAGCAGACAACAGCTGGGAACAAATAGGTCTCATTGCTTGACCTTACTGTATTTGAGCCAGGAGAAATTAAACAATCCTGGTCTTTATAAATTTCAGGTCATAGAGAATGCATGAGGAACTCTCTGAAAATATACTTTAAAGCAAAACAATAGGAAAAGAAAACGCTTATGTTTCTGAAGGAGCACAGAAACAGTAAGATGGGTGCATCCCTTTGACCACCTCAGCCCCCCAGAAGGTGGAACAGGTTGTCTCTGTTATCTCTAACCCAATCCCTGTGACGTGGAGCACCAGCACAGTTCTGGAGGAGTTCTTATATGCAGAGTTGCACCTGGCTCCAGTTTGCTGCTCCGGAGTCTTGCACTGGGGCTGCTGCTACAGAGAAGCCTGAGAGTGTGCACAAATCTCTAGGTTTTGGGATTGAGCTGATTCACTTAAAATCCTGTGCCTGCTTGGCAAGAAAACCCAGAGGAGCTTCCTTTGGTATTTCATAGTCTCATTGTCAGAAATGTAATAAATTTGAGGTTGTTTTCTTCCCCTTGTAAACTGGATTGTCACTGTGGAAAGGTCTTTAAATTTTCCACTTCACCACGTGTCTCCTAGATGTGACTCTGATATTCTCTCTATTTTCTCTACTTAGTATTCCTGTACTGCTTACAAACTATTTGTTCAACTTTGCAGGCAATTATAAGAACAAATAGCCTAGTGATGCATTGACTTTGTGTGTGTCTTTGACATTGCCCCAACAGCCGCTTCCCTAAGACACTGCTCTTCCAGACAAGGAAACAAGGAAAGAGTAACTGGATACAATGCGTGTGAAGAATACAGACCTTTCCTTACTCACTCAACCCCAGATGTTCTTTTCCCATGCCTCATATTCAAGCCTTTATTAAAAATTTGAGATAAATGCTTTACTGTGGCTGCTGGCTTGGCTGCTTTTCAGGTTCAGAAAGAATCTTCTGTATTCATAGGCCTTCATTACTTTTTCTTTAGTATCTCTCTAGAAACTCGTATTATCTTCCTTAACAGTATGTGCATAATATTTTAGAGCTTCTTTGTAGCACGTTAATCCCTGAGACTAAAAAACAAAAAAATCTCTTGGTCTCAGTCTCATTTTTAATAGGATAGGAAACTAAGAGGATACATGAGGATTATTCTAATCTTGCCCTGGAGCTCTCTCCAGCACTACTGCCTATCTGGGACCCATTATTGAACTGCCTTTTCCAATGCTCTAGAAAAAATGTGCTTATCTTGATTTAACAACTAATGATAGCAAAAGCAAAAGCCTGAGCTGTCACACTTTAGAAAGAAAGGATTAGCTAATTGATTGCGAAAAGAAATATTAGGCTGGAGCTGAACACCCTTTGGGGTGTTGTTCCCTCCTCCCTTTCTTCTTTAGTCCCTTGAGAGTATGTGTGTGCACTGGGGGTACATGTGCAGAAAACACAGCCAACTGCTCCTCCTCCAAAACACATGCAATGGGCTGCTCAAGGTGAGCCACTTCCTCGTCTGGCAACTCTCCTCCAGCACATGGAGACACGTGCTTTGGAAAAGCAATGAAGCTGGTGAGGGGTTTGAAGCACAAGTCTTATGAGGAATGGCTGAGGGAACTGAGGTTGTTTAGCATTATTGCTCTCTACAACTACCTGGTTGTAGTGAGGTTGGGGATTTGCTTTCCCAAGTAACAAGTGATAGGATGAGAGGAAACGGCCTCAAGTTGCATCAGAGGAGGTTTAAATTGGATATTAGGAGAAATTTCTTCACAGAAAACGTTATTGAGCATTGGAACAGCTGCCCAGGGAAGTGGTTGAGTCACCATCCCTGGAGGGATTTGAAAGATGTGTAGATATGGTCCTTAGGGACATGGTTTTAGTGGTGGACCTTGCAGTGCTAGGTTAACAGTTGGACTCAATGCTCTTAAAGGTCTTTTCCAACCTAAATTAGTTTTTAATTCCATTGCTGCGGCAGAGGTTTCTGAGCATAAAGCCTACATGCCTCTGTGTACCCTTCAAATGTTTCAGGGCTCTAGACTTAGACAGGGAGAGCGTGTCTCAGGCAGGAACAGGGCTTATTTCTGGTAAGAATCATTGTTTGCAGGTGGTGGGAGACCAGCCCGCTTTGAGGTGACAGAGTCCTAGTAAGCACACGTGAAACTGCTTTTTTGGGACACCACAGACATTTTCCTACCTCTCATTGTGGCAATGAGGGTGTGAGAGCATGGCTTTGACCTCAGATGTTGCTGTAGCCAGTGTGCAGTCATACTTGCCTTCCATCGACCCTTCACCACAGGTGAGGAACCAAGGGAGGGTAGGCGGGAAGGATTTGGTTGCTCAGCAAGACTGGCTGAGTCAAGCTAGGACTCAAATGCAGGTTTTACCTGTCTGTGTAGCTCACTGCATGATATTTCTCTCCCTTTTACACTGAAAATAGCTATATTTTTCTATTGGAGTCTAGTCTTGAATGCATCTTTAGTCTGTTTCCAGAAGGCATCACAGAATTTCCCAAGCAGAGGCATCACTTCTGTCAACAGTGGAGTAACAGTCACACACATGGTTTCTCCTTTCCTTTCCTCCCCTTCCCATCCAAATACCCCTGCCCCAGGGTGAAATATATAAAATCTTGTACAGTGCACAGAATGCAAACAGACATTGGGCTAGTTAAAAACATACTTCTCTTTATTTGAAAGTTTTTCTACCCACAGATAAAAGGCAGTTGATACATTGCATAGTATACCTTTTTTTTTTTCTTCCCAGTATGCTTATTATTCAGCACATCTGAGAAAAGGAATGATTACTGGCTCTAACTTCCCACAACAAACAGTGAAGTTAATGGAATAATAAATTAAAGTAGTAGTAGTCCACATTATGTATAAAATATATGTTAACAGATACAAATAAGACATGAATTATGACTGATTCAGTTTCCCTTCTCCTCAGGAGTTCAAGTGTCTTTATTAGAGTGGTTGCCAAAGTTGAGTTTTTATTAAAATGTAACAGTGTTCTGAAGCTGTGAAACAAAAAAGCCATGCAGTTTTTTTAATTGAGTGGGAATGTGTTCAAGAAATCTTGGTAGTGAGAGGAGGAGGGTGCTGTTCTCCTTCCCCTGTGATGGTTGGTTACTGTTCCTGTTGCTAAGCCCTTGCTGATGCAAGGAGAAAGGCTTCAGCTGTGGCTGATGCTGGCTCTAAGGCACACGCAGTGCCTACCAACTATTTATGTTACAGGCACTACCTATTCAGAGGACAGAAGTCCACATCCTCAGTGTGTGGAAAGGTGTCATGCAACCTTAGTGTACTGGCCATCACCTTTGTGGTCATCCTCATCCTCAATCACTGTTCCTGCTAGAAACTCAGTTCCTGACCCCTCCACGGTGTTAACCCATGAGCAGCTTCTGCTTCCTCTCTCAGCTATATGAGAGATCTGTCATGTCAGTGTGCTCTCCCTTCTGCTTACCTGAACTCACATGGGTTTCTATGAGTGATTTTTGGCTGACAGTTGTCCCCAGGCAGCCAGGTGATCTGTGCCCAGCCAGGGTCTCCTAGGGGAGCTGGTGCTGTGCTGAATGCCAGTGCCACAGGCTGCTGCCTGCACTTGTCAGGTTGCCTAGAGCTGGGACTGAATGCCTTGAGCATCTGTCTGGGGGAGATCCAGAAAGTACCAAATCTACTATAGGGAGGTAGGTGTTGATCAAGGACTGGCCAGCAAAGCCAGGAGAAATAAACTTGTCAAACAGAGCAGCAGCAGAGCAGCAAGAGATTCCGGGATGGGAACCGAGTAGCAGTGTCCATGCAAGGTAAAGATCCAAGAGTCTTTACCACAACATACATCACACAACAAGAAAAGTCAACTTTGTTCTAAATTACAGGGTTATAATTCCACTCTGAGGATCTGACAACTACAGAAATCACCTGAGCTTTGCTCCTCTGGTTTGACAACCGCATGCTCCTGGATGCAATTATAAACTAGTTGTCCATCTCGGCAGCCTGGCACTTTTTTTTTTTCCCCCTCCCTCCCCATGCTCTTAACATTGAGGTAGAAGTTTCAACTAGTATGAAAATGCACAAAGAAAATGAACACAATCTTAGCGGGCTAGTAGTCCAACAACCTTTAAAATTTGCAAAAACCTTCACAATGTGGCTATAAAATGAGTAACTGAAGTAGCAAAGACAAAGTAATTCTAAAAAAGAGAAAAAAATAGTATTTAAAAGTACAGTACTGAGTTGCTTCATCTACTGGCTTAAAAAAAAGTTAAGATTTTTTTTTTAATTTCTCCCTCTGCAATAAATGGCAGAAGCAAATTTTTTTGTGATATCAGACATATTCTAGAATCCAAGAAAGAGTTCACAATGAATTCCTAAAAGCATTAACTGTTTTGAACAATGACCTAAGTACAGGTCATTTATGTTAGTTAAACAGTTGAACATTGCTTTGATTTCCTATAAAAATCCATGTTAAGGATGTGTGTGTGTATATACATGTGTCTATTGCAAAAAAATTTGCATTTGTTTTGAAGTTTATAAGGAAGATCAAACTAATATAATAATAATAGTAATATACTTTACAAGGAGATTTAAATGACATTCTTCATACAATATTTAAATACAAGGAACACACATCAACAACACAGGATTTTTTTTGTGCTTTACAACCCCTGTAATACTAAAGCAAGTTTATATTAATACCTAAATGAAAGTGTTAGACTACTCTAATAGGGGCTGCTGAGAGTTTCCTCCATTGTACTCAATACCACTGAGTAAATGAGGTCCAAATTTCAGTTGAAGTAACTTGGGTTAGCTTGAATTTCATCCTATTGATTTAATTATTAGTAGGAATGTGAAAATACATTCAGTGTAAGAAAGCGGTTTAATCCAAAGGGGAAAAAAAAAGTTCTTATTATTCTTACAGCTATTTTTCCAGAAATACTCAATGTTCCAGCTTTAACACTACATTTTTAAACCGGGGAAAAAATTGCATGAGTAAGGAAGACAGATACTGTTTACGAGTCTTCAAGGAGAACATTTCACTGACATTAAAGGCAACTTTGCAGACTCACTTGAAATGTATCAATTTGTAATCTACACATTTACAGGGGATGCTCTGCTCTGAAAGCTGTCTCCCAATCTGTGCCAAAACGTGTGAGGCTGGGTAGAACTCTTCTGATGATAGACCTCCAGGCTCTGTTTCTCCATAATTGATTTAGTTATTAGTTATGCAGGGAGAGAAGAGATCCCTGAGGCTTGGTAAAAAAGTATTCAGTTACTAAAAGCAGCCCTTTGTGAATTAATGTCATCCTACCAGCTCTTTCTGCTCATTATTCCTTCAAGTCTTGTTTTCCTGGACACCAGCTGTCACAGAGGAAGTCTCCAGCCTTTTCTTCTCCTGCCTCCCCGGCTGGCTGAAGTTGCACCAGCACGGTCTGGAGTGTCTCTTTCACCACCTGGATCTCCCTCTGCAGAGACTGTGCAAGCTTTATTAAGGAATAAATCTATAGGTGATTGGCAGTCCCTTTTCTCTTTCCAAGTTATTAAATAAATTCTTGTTCTGCTGCTCACAACAGATGGCCGTGGCTATCTAATTGTAGCTTCAAGTTCTTCCAAATTGTTTGGATTAAATATTAATACATTTCTCACACTTGCTTTAAAAAAAAAAAAATCCAGGCAAACTGAAGTTCTCAGGCAGCATTATTTAGCACTTTAAAAAAGGGAGGGGATGGGGGATACTGTTTTCATGGGAAGGAAGCAGATGAAGAAATTGCACCATGGAGGCAGCAGCACTAGCCCCGAATTCCCTGATGGATGGAGGGTGGAGATTTAAGCTAGAGATGCAGACCAGGGTGGATCAGACCCCTGGTGACAGCAACCAGGGGTCTGGGAACAGTCTGAGACAAGCCAAGTGACCACAGCTTGTGTGGCATTAGAGAGCTCGGCACAACGTGCTGTGCAAGGCAGAGTGGGAATCTGAGAAAGCAGCAAAATTAGCTCATAGTAGAGAAAGTGTTTCTGCTCTGCTTACCTCCCAAAGGCTTTAATCTTAGCTGAACTGGCAGTATAATTACAGTGCAGAAAACACAAATATAAAGTAATATGAGGCTCCACAGTTGAAAAGCAAAGAGATTAGGAGCAGCAAGGTCACATTGCTGTGTGTTAAGAGGAATCAGGCTACCTGAAAAGCACCTGGTAATTCAGTAAAAATACTTAATTTCATTAAGAAAGGAGGATTTTCTGCATTTTATTTGCCATTGTCTAGTTCGGGTTTCCTGCACAGCATTCAGGAAGAAAGTGATGCCTAATGGGTCTGCTTCTTAAATGACTTTCTACTACTCTCTTTTCCCCAGCTCCAAAGTAACAGAGGGAAGGTGTCAGGTGGTGTCAAGATAAAGATGAGGGGGTGCAGCAGTGAGCAGACTGGCAGATATAGGTAGGACTTGCATGGAGATAGTCTTAACTGCTGAGACATGCAGAAGTTTAAGCGTCTGAGCTTTCTAGGCAGCAGAGCTTTTTGTTCTGATGACTAGTCTCTCCTGGGAACAAGCACAGCTTGTACCATCAATACATCAGCCTTTCTGCTGATAAACTTATGTCAGTGATACTATCCACTGCTGGATCAAATGCAAGGACTGGGTGTAGCTCAGTAAGACAACCAACTTTATCTTCTCTTCCATAGCTTACATAGCTATAAAACTAACAATCAAGTCAATGTGAACAAGCTCTAGGGCCCACCTCATTTTCATTGAGGCCTCTGTACAGATATGACTGGAGGGCAAGGACCCCAAAAGACTAACCCAAGCAGGCCAAGGGGAGAGAGAAATAAGTTAATCTCTAGCACTAAGTGGTCAAATGATCTCTGAGAGATACAGAAACTCACTTCAAGAGAAATGAAGCAGCCCGACACCAAAACCACTCAATTTCAAAAATACAACACACAGGAAGGATAACACACAAGGACAGGCTTTATCTTTTACAGTGCTCATCCATTATGAAATGTTTTACTTGACCCTGGGGTCAATGCAACGTCATGAAAAAAAGACCCTCAGGTTATGAGACTGGAAAAAGTGAGGTACTACTTTTGAAAAATTGAGACTAGGAGAGGACCATGGGAAAGTCATACAAATCACTGCTATTTCAGGCAGCCACAGTTATACCTTTGAAAAGCTTTTTGGCTGCTTGGTTCCTCAAAATTTCATCTTTATGTATTTAATACATACATTTAATATGATGTTTTTACTCTTAATACATTCACCAGGAGTGTTCACACACACTTCTAAATCTGGACAGCTCTATTAATCTAAAGGGAATCTGCCTCTGATTACAAGCAATGGCAGCACACACAAAACCTCTCCTATCCTAGGATCTCAAAGCACTGTGCAAGGACAAATTAATTATGCCTTGCATGTTCTCTGAAGTAAGAAACATTATTATCCTCTTATAAGCAGTCCTGGACTGTCCACCACTTTGCAATTTAATCATGATCTGCTGAAAACCTAACTGGTAAAAGAGAAATTCTTCAGTTTATGAACACCGTGAAGCCTCTGAAATTTAATTACTTCTACATGAAATCTCTGACTACATGCTGTTATTTGTAATATCCCAAGTGATTACAAAATTCTTTTCAAATAGAGAGAAAAAGCAAAATTGAAATGTTTCACGGCCAGCAGATCAGAAGTCTTGAGGGAGAGAGGAAAATGAAGGAGACAGGAAAAGAAACTCTTAAGCAACAGAAAGATGGCGTAACTAGAAAGATGACTGCATAGTCTACCTACAGCAAGTTTCAATAACCTCATAAATAATACCACAACCAGCTGTAGACCAGTAACTGTCACATGAATCTTTATGGCTTAGCAAAATATATGTTGTAAGGCTGAGCACGGAATCTTTATTCATATACTGAAGTTATGTCTGGATAAACAGCTTCACTCCTTTTAGACGTGAAAAAAACCTAAGTTTTGCATGGGCCCACAGGCAAATGCATCCTTCATGCTTAAATTCTTTATCCAGCACTGCAAATATTGAGCCGGTATCAAAGGCAGACACCAAAACAAATTTCAGCTAGGAACATTTTCTGGTCCTGCTGTCTTCCTGTGAAAAACTGGCAAAACCCCTCCAATGCCTCATAAGCAGTATATTAAAGTATTTGTGAACAGCTGCACAAAACCACAATCTGTATTCTGCAACATTGCTGCAACTCTGACATCTCAGTTGAAGGTTTTCACCTATTAGACTTGCTCTCTTTAAAACACTGGAGTGTCATGACAGAGTCCATGATTTACAAGGAGATAAAAAGCAGAACTAGTTACTGTATTATTTAATTTTTACTGTATTTTAATTTTAAATTTTAATTTACTGTATAATACTGTATTATTTAGTTTTTTTGAAAAAACAAGGGCTCATCAATGTATCTTCTGTTCTCTCAGCACAGATATTTATGGAAAAAAGAGACAAAACGTAGATAATACAAACCAGTTGCCTTCCTATGGGAAAGATTAAAAACTAAGAGTATACTGTAAGACAAAAGGCCTTGGAGAGACAGTCAAGGATTACCACAGGGCTGAGGTAAGGGTCTACGGGATTTTGGAGAGCAATTTTTGACATCTGAAGGGGAAATTAAGACTTGAAGAACAGAAATTATCAGGGAGACAGGGTTTTTTAACCTGTTTAACTATTCTGCTTGTTTCTAACAGCTGAATATTACAGCGGCTGGAGACAGACGCTCAGGTGGATGTTCCAGTATGTAACAGCACATGTCTCTCCTAACCCCAGGCACCACTATGCACTGGAGGGGAGTGGTGGCGGAGGGGGGCAATCAGCCAGCTGGAAAGTAGCTCTGCAGAGAAGGACCTTGAGGTCATGGTGGACAACAAGCTGAACATGAGCCAGCAACGCGCCTTGTGGCAAAGGTGGTCAACAGCCTGCTGGGCTGGATGACAAAAAGCATTGCCAGCAGGTGGGGGGAGCTGATCCTTCCACTCTGCTCAGTCCTGATGAGGTCTCATCTGGAGGGCAGGGTCCAGCTCTGGGCTCCACAGAACAAGACAGACTTATTGGACCAAATCCAGCACAGGGCAGCTTTAATGGACTGGAGCATTTGTCATAGGAGGAGATTACGAGAGAGCTGGGACTACTCAACCTGGAGAAGAGAAGGCTCAGGGGATCTCATCAGTGTGTATCAATGGTTGAGGGGTGGGAATGGACAAGCAGGAGCCAGACTCCTCTCACTTAGTGTCCACTGACAGAAAAAGAAGCAATAGGCAAAAATTCTAAAATAGGAAAGTGAATCCGAATACAAGAAAACAGGTTTTTTATGGCGAGAGTGGTCAAACACTGGAACACATTGCATGGAGATGCCGTGGAGTCTCCATCCTTGGAGATACTCCAAATCTGAATGGACATGATCCTAGGAGACCCTGTTTGAGGAGGAGCTTGGACCAGATGATCTCAAGAGGTCACCTCCAACTAGAGGATTCTGTGATTGGGTGTGCTATGTACCAAAGGACCAGTGAAGAGGTATAACAGTTCAGTGTTTAGTTGGAATGACCTGGGTTTCAGCCTTTTAGTAGGGCACTCTTGTAAATGAAGGAAAGACACCAAGCAAGTCCCTACTGATCCTAGATGAAGCCTGTGTATTCTCACAGCAAGAGAGTAAAATGGCCTTTGGAAGTCCATCATTTACTTCTCCTTAGAAAATACAGGGGTGCTTTCGGTATTGAAACCAGATTAAGAATTTCCCCCCTCCATTGCTGTCTCCCTCTTTCACATCCACAAATGTGTTTCTGCAAAGTAACATAGTATCCCTCACACATAAAACCGGAAACACTGCCCCCCACCCTATCTCAAACTACTAAACAAAAATACCCAACAGAAAGACTGCAACATTGTGAAGAGTGGATCACGTCAGTGGTCTGGACGTCACCTGTCTCTAAATCACTTGTTCCAGCAGAAAATGGAAGGCAAAGAAGATGCAGCACATGGGTGGAAAATCCACTGACCTACCTCCATCACAGCATGGACGATACAAGTGGAACCACATCCTCTTAATATGACACATAGGAAAGAGCTCACCCCCCCCCATCATCCAAACTAAAATAAAACAAGGCATCGTTGCCACCTCTCGCTCTTGCGGGATCCCAAAATTTCTTAGAAGGTTACCCAGGGTGAGAATCCTTGGTAAGCTACCTTCAAGGACTAAATTGTACACTCCCGAGTCTGTCAACAACCTACACTGGTGTAAAGCAAGACCTGTATGAGAACCTGCCGTATGCTACAGGTGAAGGGTTAGCCAAGAGATTTGCAGCACTTAATGAACATTTAGACACAAAATTCTGTTTTCAAAATAACCATTTAAAATGGCCACTTTAGGACAAGGAATGAAGATTGCTTTTATAGTAATAGTCCAGCCAGGTTTTCTTCCAACAAAAGCCTTTTCACTAGGAGGAACTATTAGATGCATTCAAATTGTCTATCAAAATGTAACTGCTAATTAAGAACAAAAATGACTGTGAAATTGCAATATAGGCTCCATTTAATTTTACCGGGATTTCCAGGCCTTTACTGTCAGAAAAGTAACACCTCTCATCAGCTCTGTAGACATCAGAATGAGTCACCTCTCGTCCTTTGGTTTTTCCAATTAATGATGTGGACTGTTTTCATACATTCACCAATGATTAACCGTAATTGAATGTTTTGTGGGTTTATGTGGTTATACTACATGGAATTTAGCAAATATGTCACACTGTTGCAGAGGAGCTCTTTCCCTCCCGCCCCCCACTATTGTTTGATGCTTTTTATACAAAATTACAGTTTAATATATCCTGTGAAATACAGTAATAAATGAGAACCCCAAGCGGGTCTGTGCCTATAGTAAGGACCAAGAAACATCGCTGGATTTCTCCTTTGTTCAGGTCGTGCTGGCAATTACATGAAGCACAGTTGATTTAAGTGTTCCATGCCATCAAAATGTAGAATGAAAAACAGTGACATCTGGGATTTTTCTTCTAATACAAACTTAATTATTAATCAAAGCTATGACACACACTAAACATTGGCAAATGGCTTGAGAGCATTAAGATTTCCTTTTTCTCAGTGGAGTCTTTAAAAGTCTTTTAATAATCAGACGATAGGGCTAATTTACATCTGTGCAGCCCCCAGTCAGATATTTGACCTAATACAGTTTGTAACACTCACGTGTAAGGCAATTTTTCAGAGGATGAAGGGAAGGGTGAAAATAACCAGTGAACAAGAGTTTGAAAAACTTATCCCGCTTTCATTACAATTCCAGATCTTTAAGCTTTGGCTTTCAGCGTTCTACAGATTTTTAATGAAAACTACATAATTTTCCAATATTTGGGATAAATTGTGTTATTTAAAATAAATTATTGTGCAAAAAATAGATCCATCTGTTAATCATAAATTCTTCTACTGTGACTAATTATTGGTACCAATCTCAGTGCTAGTTCTGACAACATAGGCAAGTTATCAATGACTGAAAGTTTATTTTATAGGGACTGAGCAGTTTTTATTTAAAATAACAATTTGCAGGTCTGTAGCACTGTGGTAGCTATCTCTCTCATTCCCTTTTGAAGTATAGCACAGCAATTACATGTACCAGATGGTAACATTTTATGCACATTGATCTGGACTACCTCTGAAATAGCAACTGAATGTTAATGAGGGGTAGTTGAATTGCTGCACTCCTCTGTATGTCCCCATGTTTTAAACATGGTTTCTTATTTTGTGACTGATGATCTTGCTAGGGGGACCAGGATATCACACAGTGCGCACTTCTGTATTTAGGTAACGTGAGCTAAATTTCACCGACAGAGGAAATCAGATCTATATCAGACAACTGTGGCTTAGAATGAGACTAATCTGCAACTCTTCTCAAACTTTCAATGATGAGATTTTATTTTTTCAACTAATTCTTGCAGTTCCAACAGCTACGAAGAAGCACACATGGTCCATAGAAAATACAAATACTACTATTTTACATACTTGTAGTGTATTTTCATCGGGAATCAAAGAAGCAGTTTTTCAGCTCATTTCACCTTACTTATTAAACTATGATCAGACCTGACTTTGGTTTGAATATGAACTTAAGTCCACTGCAAAGAATGCTTAACTCCAGTCCTCAGTGTTTTACTATTAGAGTCAATGAGAAAATCTCTCATTTGACAGCAAATATAGGTAAGGGAGGAAGAAAGTAGATGCTACACACACACACACAAGGCACACACATCCACATAGTCCTGAAAAGAATCCTTACAAACTGCAATGGGGAAACACAACTGCAGCTCAGCTCACACACTGTAAATAGAAGTAAAAGAATATTGCAAACTGGTCTGTGGTAAACATAAGAAAATAATCTTTCTGTACATTAAAACACTTAGAAAAGAAAGATCTGACCTAGTAACAATTAGTGACTGGATTTCTCCCCTCCGATGCAAAGTCCCCCAGCATCTTCCCCTCTCACTCTAAAGTTTATCATTCTGACACCTTTGTAGAAACCAAGTTTCTAGAATAGGAATTTTGCAATGAGTTGACAGACAATAGGTACCCAATTACCTAAAGCACTCTGTTTATTATGCTTTCTCTACACTCTCTCCTGCAAGACTACTTGCCTCAGCTCAGGAGGAACTGAATCCTTTCTAGCACCAATCATCATTTCAACTCACCTTCAGGTGTCTGTAAGGGCTCCTCTGCGAATCTCTCCAACCTAAATGTATTCATCTTTCTTCATTATGCTGTTGCCTGCCACCTCTTCCCCACTAAAACCTAACCAGCTAAGTATTCTCATCCTCCTGCGCCTCACTGGTTCTTATTCTCTTTCCCCGTTCTCAGAAGAACAAAATCTCTTTTGTGGTAAGTTTTTCTATGAAAGTTACCAATGAAACAATACTCCATGCTCTCAAATTTTGAAAAATGTCCAGAGATGTAGGCCAAACACGTCTCATAAAGGATAGGCAGTCTTCAATCAGACACTGAATGACAGATAAAGCACAGAAAGAGATAAGGGTGCTTTTATAAGACAACAACTCATCTGATTACTTACACTGGAGCATTAGAGGCAGATTAAATTGCACAGGACACCACATGATGCATCTGCTGCCATTTTTTTAAAAAGGAAAATAGGCCAAACTACTCATGACAATATACACAGTCTGTGTGGATGATGCAGCATTTCATTTAGCTAAATCATGCTGGGAAATGCAGGCGCATGGAAATGCTTGTATCCATGCAGCTTTTGGTGTGCTAGGTATTTACTCATACAAGCATTAAAAACAAAAGAATTTTAACAGTAAAATAAAGGCTTTTCAGTGACTAATCTCAATTCACAAGGAACTAACTTCTGTTAGTTGGATCAGATCACAGTGAAAATGCACCACAGGGAAACTTGCTACAACAAAAACGCCCACTTTAGCAAGAAAATCAATTCTCCCCTTCTTAATATATTTAATCTACATTAAGAACTAAAACTCCATGTGAATCTGAAAGGCAAGTATTTCACATACATACTTACATAGATTGATACATATCTGTAGCTATATGAAAAAGGATATGAATAACTCCTTCATCAACTCTGCAGGAGGAAGTCTGCAGTTGATCTTCCAGATGCACCAATTTCTCACTTATTGCTTCACATTTTTCTCCCAACTCTGCAGAAAATATGAAGAACTCCTACAAGAAGTTGACAAAGAAAAGAAAGAATGTTTGCTGCTGACTATTTCTACATCAAATTTGCATCAAATCAAGGGGGAAAAAAAATATTAGTAAGGGGATATGATACTTTGTAGTGCTAAGATGTAGCCTGAAAGCACATTCCCAGTAGAGAGACAAAAAGTTGTTACTATTTAATAACTCAGTGATTTGTATGAAATGGAATGAGCTCGTGGTCTCAGTCTCTTTCCCAACAGAAAAAAAAAAAAAAA
>VXBJ01003849.1:1706859-1727588 GCA_013400055.1 Nycticryphes semicollaris
AAAAAAAAAAAAAAAAGTCATGATCTCACTTTCAGGACAGGATTAGAGGAGTGTGAAGACCGAACTGCTCTCCCTCTTCTCTGTTGCCTCACCACAGCATGGGAGGGAATCCCATGCTGACTATACCATTTAGGTCCCTAAATTTCAAGTTTTTCACATAAATATGATTTACACTTTTGAGACATTTAAATATTTCAAGCAGCATCAATTTTGGTATCTCTTATAAACACTACTTACTTTTTTGAGGAAAAATCTGGATGGAATACTTAGAGACTTCGCTCAACTGATCAGAAAAAAATGCATCAAAGTCTTCGATGTTACAAGATGAAACTACATTTTCTACTGTGTTACCACAAAACAAGACTAAGTATTCAAAAATAATGCTTTTCTCCTTAGAATTTACACTGACAAAGATTTTTTCTATTTTAAACCAGTTGCAAAGTCCTTCCCGTAAGTTCTTCTGCTTTCAGATACACTGCACAAGGGTAATTTATAACTTTTCTATTTTGTATTGAGTACTTCTTTGAGAAACTTCTTTGAGAGGGGGAAAGGGAAAAAATCCATTTATGCAGCACTGAGATGAGCCTCTCCTCTCCCTCCGAAGGCATCACAGTGCTGTCTACAGTGAATGATAGGTGTTATCTGTAAGGAAAATATCATGGTGCCAAGACAAAGGTCTGTTGGAGCCATGTTGAAAAAACCTGGAGTCATTCATCAGCTGGAATCCAGAAAATTGGATTTTCTCTAGACCTAGTTCGTACACTCATCCATAAAGCCAGTTGCCCATGTGGCCATTTACAAACTTCAGAAAGTTTTTCTCCTTTCACAAAGTACTTGGAGCCCTTTGCACTGATCTGTTGCTATAATAGCAGCCATCAGTGGTTGTTTAAGAGAAATCAAGCCTTCAATCAAAGACCTTCCAAAGAAATCATGCTAATGCTTGTTGAAACACTGCTCATTATGAAACAACCTGATTTTTGGTAAACACATTTACCAGATCTCAGTTCTGTGCTATCCTTACTTGGCATCACACAGTGCATACACAGTGTCAAATGTCAGAAGAGCTCTGCTTGCTGGCACATCCCACATTAGAGCACAGAGCTTTGACCTTTCTGCTTTCATAGGTCTTCTGCCAGACAGGGCTCTCCATCAGATCACATGGGTGTGCAACCAGCTGCAGCTTGAAGCCTGGAGAAGTGAGCTGGGTAAGAGAGGTTATGTTGCAAACACCTGCAGCTCAGGCTCAGAGAAGCACAATGTGAGAACCATCTGGCCGAGTCCCTGGCTTTGTGCACAGACTTGAGCAGCCATCTTCAGTGCCATTACCAAGCTCCAGACCTACAGCAGCACTATGCAGAATTTATAGATATAAAAATGAACCATTGTTTTTTAACCAAGTACAGGGGAGGAGAAAGTACGCATTTCTCCCTACAGCCACTAGGAACATCCTTGCCTCACAAACAGGGACACAAGATGAGGAAAAAGTCATCCATCCAGCTGATAAATCATTATTCAGTGTAGCAGCAGGACTCCATATGCTTTTAGGGAGTGGGATAACCCAGGCAATTTACATCATTAGAAAGCTTTTGGGAATCATTCTGTGACATGCATGCAAGAACAGATGAGAGTTGTCTGAAAGAACTTAGGTCTCAGGGTACAATAAATTGCAAAAAACCTGGCACTGTGAAAGCACATCTAAAGTTATGACCATCTACAGAAAGCTTCACCTCTGAACACTGATTTCTCTCTAACAGTTAATTACACACAGGAAAATCAGGTCTTCACGTAACCCGCATCTCAAGATGATGAACAAGAAAAACAAGACAAAAACCACTCAGTGATATACAGTCACTGAATGGTTAATTTAGGAAGCACAGCTTTTAATTAGTGTGCAAACTCCTAAGTATTTCTCTGGTATTGTTCTGACAGACAAAAGCCGTAAGTGAAATTTTCAAACCAGACTCTTTCTACAGACTCTGCACTTCCAACAAAATTAATAGGTCTCCTCTAGTGACACATAGAATGCAGATTCTTGCACTACTCTACTGAATACTTTAGTCTGATTTAGTCACTGCTTTTATCAAGTACTATCACTACATGAGATTTTGATCACATTCATGTTATGAAGAAGAATGACACTTCTAGTCCTGATTTGAAATAATCAGTTACTGTAGACAGGAAATTACAAAAATGTACATGTTACAGTACATACCTGAATACCTGTGCCATTGAGTATATTTACGCATTATAGTAGGGTATCCCTTTCCTTTTTAGGATACTGTTGATGGCAGAACGTTTACCCAGCTAATCAGTGACTTGATTAGCACTGTCATTAGTTGCTGTAAGAGAAGATCCATTTCCTCCATTTTCAAACTACCTCACGGTTCCTGTCTTGTATGTGCAAATACAAAGAGGTCACTGAGCAGCTAATCTAAATGATAAGCAAAGTGGCTGGATTTGCCTAGCCCTGCAGTGAAAATAAACAGTGGAAATTTTTTCCCAGTTCACCACATCAGTGAACATTCAGGGCAAAATGGGCCTTTTAGAACTCTCCTCTCACTGAACTTCATCCGAGTTGAAAGATGTTGGCAATGGGAGACAACATTTAGATACCTGGTTGGCCAAACACTACAAGTTGCAAGCGTGGCCCAACTCTAACGTGCACACATCCTGAAAACCCAAGATAAAATAAAACCACAGCCTGAAATCTACAGTCGCAGGGTAGCTAGATGACTATACTTATCAATGTACTGTTACCTAACAAGACGTCACATTTGGAATTTTCTTCTCCTTCTTAAATAAAACTTTACAGCCACATAAAGAAACATCCCAGGAAGGACGGAAGGACGGAAGGACGGAAGGAACGAACATAACAAACAAGTCCTCAGTACCCTAGGACTTGAGGGGAACACTTGTTCTGTAGCAAAGGCATCTCAGATGTTTTGCATCAGTACTAACCTGTGTTTTGGGGTTCTAAGCTTTGCCCAGAAGTTTCTACCTCACTGAAATTCCAGGAAACGATTTAATTGGTGCATTGGGTCTCACATGAAATGTGCTTAGAAATAAGAAACTATAATTTTTAACTCATCAGCTTTAATTCCTTTGTCAACTGAACACGTAGATTCTCATTTAAAGTAAAACATTCATTCTATCTCACGTGAAAAAAATATAGTGTATTCTTCCTGAATGATCACATTTTGAGTACGTAATAAATTGTCTGCGTATGTAACAAAAATCCTGTTTACTTTGGTAATCAGGATAAGTGAACAACGAGTATTAGGAAAATGTGCTCCATGCAGAATTGTTACAGCAGTACAGGAAAGGCAGGTAAACCCGAGTAATTAAAATTAGGTCAAACTGGTTTAGGTCTTTAAACACTTGAAATCAGTTTAATCATAACTGTATGGCTGTGGCTGCACTGCAGTGTAACTAAAATAGCTCTATAAAACAGGGGCTATATTCTATTAATCTTAAACTCCTAATAGGTATTTTGCAGCTTAATTCCTCTTTAATACAGCAATAACAGTGTATGGATAAACTATTTTTGCACCTAGATGACACAGCTGCATTTTTAGTTGAAATGGGAAGTTCTTCCACAGTTAAGACAAGCATCATCTCTTAGGAACTTACTTTCATACGAAAAATGCAGGAAGGCCATCATGTAAATTATTATTTTCCAAAAGATGTATATGTGGCCTTTCCTATTTTGGATTGGAAAAATGTGGTCATGCAGAGAACTCTAACTTTAGTCTGACATCAAGAATAGTTATAAATTAAATGGAAAAAATACATGGCTTTCAAAAACATACAAGAATAATTCTAAATATTCAACCAATTGTGCAGTTTCTGTCCCCAGGCCCTCCTTTGAAAAAAAGTTTGATAACCCAGAAAAGTAGATAAGAAAGATTTCTCTCAGTGCCTTTCATGCCTAGTAACGTCATTGGTAACATTTTTATTTGACATTTGTCTATGTAGGCAGGNTCCTTTTTAGGATACTGTTGATGGCAGAACGTTTACCCAGCTAATCAGTGACTTGATTAGCACTGTCATTAGTTGCTGTAAGAGAAGATCCATTTCCTCCATTTTCAAACTACCTCACGGTTCCTGTCTTGTATGTGCAAATACAAAGAGGTCACTGAGCAGCTAATCTAAATGATAAGCAAAGTGGCTGGATTTGCCTAGCCCTGCAGTGAAAATAAACAGTGGAAATTTTTTCCCAGTTCACCACATCAGTGAACATTCAGGGCAAAATGGGCCTTTTAGAACTCTCCTCTCACTGAACTTCATCCGAGTTGAAAGATGTTGGCAATGGGAGACAACATTTAGATACCTGGTTGGCCAAACACTACAAGTTGCAAGCGTGGCCCAACTCTAACGTGCACACATCCTGAAAACCCAAGATAAAATAAAACCACAGCCTGAAATCTACAGTCGCAGGGTAGCTAGATGACTATACTTATCAATGTACTGTTACCTAACAAGACGTCACATTTGGAATTTTCTTCTCCTTCTTAAATAAAACTTTACAGCCACATAAAGAAACATCCCAGGAAGGACGGAAGGACGGAAGGACGGAAGGAACGAACATAACAAACAAGTCCTCAGTACCCTAGGACTTGAGGGGAACACTTGTTCTGTAGCAAAGGCATCTCAGATGTTTTGCATCAGTACTAACCTGTGTTTTGGGGTTCTAAGCTTTGCCCAGAAGTTTCTACCTCACTGAAATTCCAGGAAACGATTTAATTGGTGCATTGGGTCTCACATGAAATGTGCTTAGAAATAAGAAACTATAATTTTTAACTCATCAGCTTTAATTCCTTTGTCAACTGAACACGTAGATTCTCATTTAAAGTAAAACATTCATTCTATCTCACGTGAAAAAAATATAGTGTATTCTTCCTGAATGATCACATTTTGAGTACGTAATAAATTGTCTGCGTATGTAACAAAAATCCTGTTTACTTTGGTAATCAGGATAAGTGAACAACGAGTATTAGGAAAATGTGCTCCATGCAGAATTGTTACAGCAGTACAGGAAAGGCAGGTAAACCCGAGTAATTAAAATTAGGTCAAACTGGTTTAGGTCTTTAAACACTTGAAATCAGTTTAATCATAACTGTATGGCTGTGGCTGCACTGCAGTGTAACTAAAATAGCTCTATAAAACAGGGGCTATATTCTATTAATCTTAAACTCCTAATAGGTATTTTGCAGCTTAATTCCTCTTTAATACAGCAATAACAGTGTATGGATAAACTATTTTTGCACCTAGATGACACAGCTGCATTTTTAGTTGAAATGGGAAGTTCTTCCACAGTTAAGACAAGCATCATCTCTTAGGAACTTACTTTCATACGAAAAATGCAGGAAGGCCATCATGTAAATTATTATTTTCCAAAAGATGTATATGTGGCCTTTCCTATTTTGGATTGGAAAAATGTGGTCATGCAGAGAACTCTAACTTTAGTCTGACATCAAGAATAGTTATAAATTAAATGGAAAAAATACATGGCTTTCAAAAACATACAAGAATAATTCTAAATATTCAACCAATTGTGCAGTTTCTGTCCCCAGGCCCTCCTTTGAAAAAAAGTTTGATAACCCAGAAAAGTAGATAAGAAAGATTTCTCTCAGTGCCTTTCATGCCTAGTAACGTCATTGGTAACATTTTTATTTGACATTTGTCTATGTAGGCAGGGAAACTGCTGTCAGTGACACACAAACTATTCAGAATAGCTCCTGGTTGGAAAGTGGCACTTTACACTGATCAACAATATCTCTGAGAGTGGACTCTGCCTCCAGCTCAACATATTAATAAGATACAACTCATCCAAGCTTGTAGGTTATGTCAATGCTACAAGCTACTGTAAGTCTTAAGAGTTCTTTGGTTATTTTTTCACTAACAGCACTTTTAGGAAGCAGCTAGGAGAGATTGCAGGAGTCAGGAAAGAGCTGAGATGTAATATTGCTTTATGGATTTTTCTGTGAACAGCAGATGTAGCTGGTTGGGATTTTTTTTTTCTCCCCTAAATCCTTAAGCAGTTGAAAAGAGCACAAATGTGGGTGTGTTTTGTCATTTCTTAAGGTGGTAAATGAAGAAATTCTTCTGCCTTCTCACGCAAAGTAGAAATTCTCATTCTCTTCCAGAGATGCAAGATTCTGATGTGAGAAACAGGAAGAACAGACAATGTTCCAGCCAATGCACGGCTGGAGCACCAGCACACTGAATTGATAGCAGAGGGAATGTTTCCACTTTAGTCTTCTGCATTTCAATTTACTCTTTTACAAGTCATTTTAGTAACCTATGAGCAACAGCCCCTTTACAGCATTACTCAAGGAAAATGTTTGATTAGCTTTTCTGGTGCCTACACCTTCCATGCTCCCTTGGATCTAGGTCAGCAATTCTATATAGAAAAATTGGTATTGTAGAAGCTAGATAATCTAACTATTAGGGATTAGAGTCTCTATTAGAGTCTTTGGTGATTATGCTGAGGAGAAGGATTCCCAGACAGGCATAAATATATATATATATATATAAGTACTAATCTCTTTTCCCTGGTATACAGTGATAGGATGCATGGGAATATAAAGCTGCACTAGGGGATGTTTAGACTGGACACTAGGAAGCATTTTTTCACCAAGAGGGTGGTAAAACACTGGAACACGTTTCCTAGAGAGGTGGTCAATGCCCTAAACCTGCTAGTGTTTAATAGGTATTTGGACAATGTCCTTAATTACATGCTTCAATTTGGTCAGCCAAATGGATTTGGTAAATCAGCTGGAGTAGATGATTATTGTAATCCCTTCCAACTGAAATAGTCTATTCTATGCTATGATATCCTTAAAATTCATTCTTCCTACAGAGGAACATTGTAAAAAGGAGTTGTCTTTCTTCAAGCTAACAATAGCATAATCCCAATACGATATGTAAAACAGAAGACCTAAGAACTGAACCCTCTGCAGATTTCTTTCACCTATACTAAATCCTCTCTCTCCTATAATATTTAAAATAATTCAAAGTAACACGAATAACAACTACGAAAAGTTGCACTTGCAGACGCACACTTCATTTTATGGCAAAACACTTAGAACAGTGACTTACTGTTGGCAGAAGCGCTGCATGCGCTTCTTACCCCTTGCCAAAGCTAACAGAAATTGTGAACGCTTGAAACTACAAAAAGTCAGGCCAGGACATCTCTTAGATAATTTCTAGAAGCAAAAGGCAACCATCCATACGTTTGTCCTGCTTGAGAAGACGCTTCAGTCATACGCAGGCACTCAAACAGTGTTGAAAGTGCAGATGGAGGAAGCTTTGCCCTTTGCTCTGTGTCCCAGACCTCCTGCCCTGTGTTGGACTACCCTGGGCAGGTGTTGTAGGTGAGGAAGGCAAAGTGGCCACTGAGAACAGGCCTAATGTCTAACTCTGAAAATAATGCATGTTTCTCATGACTAAAAACACCCTAACATCATGGCAAGGCTGACCAGGAAGTAACCAGGGACCACCGAAGGCCACACTGTGACTTGCAGTGAGATCAAGCCCACTGTGACTGTCCTCAGCTGTGTCTACACAGCTCTTAGCAGCTGACAGCAAAGCAGAGCCTGCTCCAGGGCTAAACTGCCCTTGCAAACTTCCCCGGCTACACATCAGACAGTTACATTTAATTTTCCCCTTACATAGCCCACACAATTATAACTAATCATTATCCTCTTTATCATTATTCTTAATGTGATTGAAGACTTTGAGTTTCAACCAGACCAGGATTTCTAGACCTTTTCTTTCTATTGCTTTCCTTCTTTTCGCCAGTGTGTTTCTATCTTCTACAGACTGAGGTAAACAGACCAGTGCCACAGTCCTCTGGAGACTTTGACATTCTCAGTTAAGCACAGTATTTCTGTCTTACAACTGACATTCCCATTAATGAGGCTGCAAATGACATTTGCCCTTTCTTGCAACAGGATGAAGGTAATGAATCCCACTCTATTTGTAGTCCATTATAACCCTAGATTCTGCTTCTGGAGTACTGTCATCTTAGCCACTGTTTACCATCTGTATACATAAATCCAACTTTTGTACTTCCTCAAATGTAATTTGCACTTGTCTTTTAACATATCCCATCTTATTGATTTCAGGCTATTCTTTCAATCTATCAAGGGCATTTGGAATTCTAATCCTAATTGAAATTATGTTGACTGGCATATAAACTTCTGGCCTACCTCCTTTTTAAAGGCAAATACCAAGTCTGCCTTTTACTGATCCCCTGGGACTTCAAGCTTCCTCTAGGAGTTTTCAAAGAAGCTTGTTAATGGTTTGGAGATTGTTTTTCTTGGCTCCTATGCACTCAGAAGAAATTTCATCAGTCTAGCCTGACTTGAGCACATCTCACTTGCCTTAGGACCTTTCATTGTGTTCATGTCTTGCTACCTTGTAGTGAATACTAAAAGCACTACACATACAGACACAATTTATCATTTTCAGAAAGAACAAAGGCAAAAAAAAAAACCACGAAGAAAAAAAATTATTTCTGCCCTCTGCTCTCATTTCATTATTTTCTTATTCACCATTCTTATTAGATGAAACACGTGCTTTCTTTCAAGTGGTCTTGCTGGCTTACTCTGACACTTTGCAGTAATCTTCCAGACTCATCCTTAGGAACAATTTCGTCCTTTCCTTTTCATAATTTTTCGGGGCCACGGAAGAGTTGCTGACAAGCTGACTGCTTCACAGTCTGCTACTGTGTTTGCTCATTTCTGCACCAAAAGAAGATGGTATTGTACCATAAACATAATGTCTTCTGGAGGGTACCAAAGATCATCTGCTGAAGATGAATCCTACAGAGTTTGCGCCACAAACTCATCTGCTGCTTCGTTGGTTTTGTTTAGGTGAGTGGTTATCTGCGAGTTTCTCAGAAGAGGGATCAAGGTTGTTTCCCAATTGATTTTGCCCTTATCAGCTTCCACTTACAGACTGCTAGCTTGTTCCATCAGCCTGTTAATGTATATTTAGGAAACTGCAGCAGCACAACACACTCCTCAGTTTCTCCTATGCAACAATGTGGGCATAAAGCTTTCCAGACAGCTGTTTTGCAACTGTGACCTACCGCCTCCCCATCATCTCATGCTTTTCCCATATTCCCTTTACTTGCACTGATCCCCTCCCCTCCTGCACAAGGATACACTGCCACATGGGAGTGTTAAATGACTTATCAAAATTACAGCCCGGTGTTGGCAATTCCTTCCTTCACACATCTTCCCTTACAGTTATGAAGGAGGATCCTTGGAAAAGCATCTATGCAGGAACAGAGCCTTCCAGCACCCTGCTGAGGTCTGGGTGACAGCACTCTTCCCATTCTCATGTCAAATAGACTGAAGATCTTTCCCGAGTGCAGACATCCCAAAATCAGTGCAGACTACTTCACTGGCTCATTCAATAAATCGAGACAATTCCAGTTCCTGCTGTGGGAGGATGAGGCTATTTACTGACTTAGCAATAAAAAAATCAGTGTGCCTGGACTTGGATAAAAACCAAAAGCATCAAAGTGTTTCCTAGTGTCCACACCCTGCTGTGCTAGGAGTCAGCACACCTGGGTATCATTTATAGGTGCCTTCTAGTATTTTTCACTCTCATCTCTGCTCCCAAGTCACTAACATGCAAAAATCTGGAGCGACTAAAACGGTGCTCTCCTGCAGGCAGTGGGGAGACCAACAGGAGTGGATTAGGGGACCAGAGCATCAAAGGAGCATTTAGGCAAAGACTTGACATGGTACAGGGTGCTGACAGTTTCATAGAGCTTTTATATAACTGTCCACAAGTCAGCATCAACCCAGCTGCAGCAGTGTCGTAGAGCCTGGATTTCTAACAAATTTCCATTTCCTTTATTTGTATCATTGCTCTCTATTCTCTTTATGCTTTTTCTTTTTTCCCCTCAAAACTTCAAAAGGGAAAAGTTCCTCTGCTTGTGAGGACTCTGAGATATTAAGCTCTCACTGAATACTTCTACAGTAGCAGCCCTCTATGCCTGTGAGCTCGGGTGCATTTGTGAAGCCAGCACACACATCACACTCACACCCTGGGCACACCTCCTCTTAAGACAAAGACCAACTTCTGCAGTCAAGGGCTGGTCTGAACTACAGCTTTCAGCACAGGTCACTGCTGCACACAAGCATGCAGTTGTACTCTCATTCACTTTGGCACAGACCATATGCAATTTTTAGTTTCCAGCAAATATTCTGCTGTCTTAGCAGCCATCACTACCAGCATGCCCTCAGTGTTTTACCCCGCTAGCAATAAGGCTTTTTGCTACCTTTATATGCCATGGGACTATCTGCCCCTATTTCATGTCATCTGTGGACACAAACACCTGTACAGTTTTGCTTTAATTCACAGGAAAAATCACTGATAAGAAAGACTATTTGCATTTTCTGCAAAGTTCACCTTCACTCTCAAGGCTTCCTGTTTTTATTTATGCTGAACTCGCACACAGCCAAGCAGTCCATCCTAGGCATGCACTCATGTCACAGTCTCCTTGTACACAAGGTCAACAATCTGAGTTTGGTCTTGCAGTCAGATAATCCTTCCTGAAGTATTCCAGATGTTACACAGTCTTTGGATTCATTGGTGGGAATCTAAAGAAATGCCTCATCTGAATAGTTATCCCAAACTGTAATTTTAATTATTTAATATTTGCTCAGCTGAGTGCTTGTCACTTGTACTTGACAGGTGGCATGTGTGCTATTATGGAAGGTAAACTGGGGGTTACTTACCCTTGTGATTCATTTTGTGGCTGGACACAATGCTTGGATACTAAATTTTCTTAATATGTAAGTTGCAATCCAAGGCACACTAGTATAAAAATGGACCAGAGTGAATCAAGTACAGCTCTTTGAACCACGTTGTATGTAAGTAGATTTTTCTCATCATTCACTCTCATAAGGAATGTATCTCATGTTAGGCAATTATCCTATACTTTCTTAAGTATATAGACTAGGATCCAATATCTTTAAATTTATGAAAAAAAGCGTAAAATTACAAACATCCAGCATTTTTGTTCAGATGAAATTCCTATTGCCCTGTATTCTGCTGCCATGTGCTTTTATACTTCAAAAGTAAACTCAAGGGTTTTTTAGTGGTACATGAGGAAACAAGTAAAGCATGATGATTTTGTTTCATTCCTAAGCATCATTACAGTGCTACAGTAAGGCTGGCTAAATATTATTGGTCCTACTTTCTCCCAACATATTAATCCTGTTGTTGGTATGCATTAAAAGCCCTGTCACAGGATTTAGCTAAGAAATCCCTGAAATACACATCAATTTTGCCATTACCTTCAGTGGAAAAAAAATCAACAGGCCCGCTCTAGTTGTGCCTACGCTGCTTTTCTAAGTGCTCACACACTCTCTAGTGATTTTTACCCACAGGTAATACTATAAGAACAAGTGTCATTAGTTCTAATTGAGACTCAGAGAAGTCTGTACAATATCACCACTTTATACTGTCTAGAGAACACTTACCTCAGATAAATGACCCTCTGCTCCAAATGAAATGCCTTCCATAACCTGTTAGAGATAAATTATTAAGTATACAGTAGATACATGCTGTATAAACAGTAAGATTTCAATGGAACTTACAAAAAACATATAGCACATTAAAAAGTTATATAAGCGGAACACTTTGCTTCATAAGCATGAAACATTTCAATTGTATTTATAATGGAGCAGTGGCAGCCACCCAACATTTAAAGCTAAATTTGAATACACTTTATTAAACCCTGCCTTTGGCTTTCCAATTAAAACCCTCAAGGAATACTTACAAAATTGAAGGACTAACTATAGGTTCAAACAAACTTTTCTATCAAGCTCTTACAGATCTATAAACCATTCAAGAGTCTACAGATTTATTTATTTTATTTTTGCATAAATACTGTAAGTGATTTTGGGCAGGAGAAACGAGAGACACCACTGATGTTCTGCATTGTTAACACATGCTAACTATAGCCAGTTCCTCTTTAAAAACTGGATTCATCTGCAAAGTCTATAAGAAATTCGCCAACATTTCATTGATTGGCTGAGGAGCAAAGAAATTTGCAGTTAACATTATTGGAAAGTCATTAATACTTATCACACATAACAGTATTGATAATCTTTAAATAAATTGAGATAGGAACATTGCTTTGCTAGGGCAATACTTAACATCACAGGTATGTACATATATAAATAATAAAGTGCAAAATCATTTTAAAGCCATAAGATCATTATTATTACTGGGTACAATTTTAGTAATCTATCTGAAAAGAGGTTGCTTAGATTTCTTTTACCTGCAGTAGTAAATTTCTGATTATATTTTTACTGCAAAATACACGTAAGCATTAAGCGCACTGCGATGCTGCAATCTTGAGCTAAAGAGTTCGCATTTTTACCAGCAGATACTAGACAACAGTATCACACGCAGCTGAGGGGCATCTTACTGCACAACCACAATGATCTGACCACTGTGTACAAGCCAGCAGCCTATAGCTACAGAAACACTTTCCAGCTTGGATTAATAGAAAAAATACTCAAACAGCATTCCAGTTTGGATTAATACAAAAATTACTCAAATGACTTTCACTGGTGCTTAATGCTGACATTTAAAACTATGATTAAATTTAAAGCTTCCAAATTATTTTTGAAGCTCTACAAATACAACATTTAATTAAGACTCAAGTGAATACACAATTTATTTCGCTTTCTAAAGGCTTTGTCCTTTACACATTGCACATTTGCCTCCTGGACCACAGGCTCTCTCAATGCACAGTAATGAGTCTGCTGACAGAGGCTTTCTTGGTGCTTGCTATTGCTAAATGCTGAAAAATGTTGTGTCATATCCTGCGATGACTTCTTTTTAATGACAGAAACCACATTAAATATTAATTGTTATTTTTTCATGATTGCCTACTTAGAATCACTTAGAATGTTATCTTTAAAAAAAGTGAATCAGATGAAGGCTTTGCAATTATAAAACATCTTTCCAACACCAGAGTGCTCTACAAAAGACCCTGAATCATCATCCCAGATAACATGACTGAAGTATGCAGAGGTTACTCTTACCCCCGCTCGCTCCTTATTTATGGTGAAAAAGCGAGAAATTATTGACAAAGAATCCTGATGGGATAACTACCAAAAATGCTGACTTACAAAATGTAACACTACTGAATTTTGGGCTTTACCTTATAACTTTAATCACCTCAATTTTCTTGAAATCTAGTAGGTGTTTCTTTCCTTCATAGTGATTAAGAGGGAGCACTGCACAGCATGCCAGATAGCAGAAGAAGAAGAAGAAAAAAGTATAGGTCAGCAACTCAAGCCTGCAGGTGCACACATACTCACGTTCATCAAGATACTTGGTGTTAGGGAGGTCCCACCACACACACATCTCCATTTTATTTCTAATTGGTGTTTCTGGTGTTATAAAAAGGGGTTGCTTATGCATACATTATTAACAGGCAAAAAATAAAGCAAGATATCATCAGGAATGGAGCAAGCAGACGTTAATGTCTGAAGAGAAATGAAATGTTACTGTATATTTCAGAAATCATCCAGATATGATCATAGCGACTTGCATCTCATTCACATGTCACTTGGGCAAAATAATTTGCAGTTTAAAAATATAGAACATTCCTGGGATGAAAACTAGAGCTCATCTTTAATTCCTTAGAGACTTGGGAGACAATTAAGTCCAATTAATCGGGAAAAGACAATCTAGAACTGCAATGATGAGGCACCCTAAGTTGCTCAAGATAGCTAGCAGCTGGAAAGTACATGCTTATCTGAAAATTCAATAATTATCTCAAACTGTCCTGGTTAGAGGACATAAATAAGTTAGACAACAAGCTGACTTTGACATGACTGAGGCTAGTAATGTTGCCTGTAACTTAGCTGAAACATTTTTTTTAAATGCTACAATTTAATGAATTATCTGTAATTGAGAGCTGTACATCTTAATTTTTAAGCAACTCCACTTCAGAGAGTTCCACAGGATTATTTCTGCTGGTTATTTAGTTTGGATCAAAAGATTCACGATGTTGTTTCAACAAGCTGAGCTGCCAAAGCATATGATTGTCTTCCCTGGTTGTCAGTGTTATAAAGGAAACCTGATTTACCAGAATATTTTAGAATGCCACAGTCTACCATATAAACAAACTGGGGGGGGGGGAAAACCTATACTGTCACAGAAAACACAGTTATGAAGACCATAAAGTAACTGCTGGCAGTTAATAAACCTGTGCTCATACATGACAGTAAAATATCTGAACTTTCAAAGAATGGATACCTTACATATTTTATACCAGAACATCATATTTTACGATCTAGTGAGGTTATTTAATTAAAAATTAAAAACAGCCTCTCTGCAAAGCAGTATCTGAAGATCTAAGTGAAGGGGTTTTTTTTATTTGTCTATTTTGCTTTCTTATTATTGTTATGTTTCTTAATGTTTCTTTGTTTTCTAATGAAACCCATACAGTAAGATACAGCTATATGCAAGAAAACTGTATTAATAGCATACATCAGCAGAACCAATATGCACAATAATACTTCACAAGATAGGACATGATAAATAACTGGAGAGCTTTGTGTATAGCATTTCATTGTAAAGTAAACCAATCCAACCCTTCTGCAAATGACAGGTACCTTCCAACGCATATATGCACACATACTCTTATTATCATTTGCTATACTGTTTTGAAGCTAGTAATTCAGTAACCTCTCAATACAAAGAACACCACTACCCTTTTGCTTCAGTGACCAACAGCACTCTCTAGAAATCCCCCAAGAGGAAACAGAGGGGACGCAGCTGAAGAGAATAGTCATTGTAGCAACATGTCAACCGTATCAAGCTAGTCCACTCACAGGGACACCACAGCCTTGTTAAAGAATATCAAGCCAAGTATTTTGACAAGTAGATGCTTTTCTATTAGGTATCCCTACTTGGTATAAATGGCTACAACAAGGTTCCCTACTAATGGACAACAGTAAATTTTTCCATGAAAGTCACATGAATGGCTAAATATAGAGACTAAAAGACAAACCACTATTCTATTTAATTTTTTTGCCACAAGCATAAAATCAGTTTTAAATAAAAATAAAATACAATACCACGTAAAAAAAAGCACAATTAATGCTACAGAATTGTTTTGTCTTTAAACTCAGTCCATTTTCAATTGAAGACATATTCTCTCTTGCACTTTAACATGTTAAAAACTGGAATTTAGCATCATTTATAAGTAATGTGTGAGAGTCTTTGTTTTTTATATTCTGCCTTGTAGTGAATTACTAGGAGATGTTAGGAAATGTTATGCTAAAGCTCTTCTCTGAAAGTTTAGATACTGCCTGTCACTCTTGCTGAGATCCCACAAACTTTACTACCTAAAATGTTTGGGTAAAACAAGGAAAACATCACAGCTCCTGAATATAGCAAATAAAAGCAAGCTGACTAACCCTCATTCCAGAATCTAAAATGCGGCCTATATGTTGAGGTTTTTATGGTAGCAGTCATCACTGAGGTGTAACTTTGCCTCAATGGAGCCAGCACTAAAACAGGAAGGCTAGTTGAGTAAGCTGTGATGAAACATCGCTGTATTGCTCAGATCCTAAAAAGTTGGAAAACAAGTTTACAACCTAATATTAACAAAACTAGTTCTTTTTTTTCTTTCAAGTTTGTCCATCTAGGAGCACTGTCAGGACAGATGCAGGAATACCTCCACAGGTCCATCACTGATGGGCATTTTCACATTTATATTTGCACATCAGCATCTAAAGGGATTTTGGCATATTCTCAAAATGTACTTTTATTCAGGGTACCAGAATAGGCCAGATCCCCGGCAAAAGTATTCATACCACAAAGTTTAAGCACCTAGATGAAGAGCTGAAGTTAGGTGGATAGCCTCCCTAAGTTTCCTCTACATTGTCATCCCGGACTTTGGTAAGGCCTTTGACACCATCCCCCCGCAGCACTCTCCTGGAGAAGCTGGCAAACCATGGCATAGACAAATGTACTCCTCACTGGGTAAAAAACTGGCTGGATGCCCATGCCCAGGGAGTTGTGATTAATGGGGTGAAATCTTGTTGGTGACCGGTCAGCCAGCGGTGTTCCTCAGGGCTCAGTTTTGGGGCCAGTCTTGTTTAGTATCTTCACTGATGATCTGGATAAGGGTATTGAGTGTGCCCTCAGTAAGTTTGCAGATGACACCAAACTAGGCAGGAGTTTTGATCTGCTTGAGGGTAGGAAGGCTCTACAGAGGGACCTGGACAGGTTGGATCAATGGGCCAAGGCCATAGGGACGAGGGTCAATAACGTCAACTGCTGGGTCTTGCATTTCAGTCACAACAACGCCAGGCAATGCTACACACTAGGGAAAGAGTCGCTGGGTGCTGGTGAAGAGCTGGCTTAACGTGAGCCAGCAGTGTGCCCAGGTGGCCAAGAAGGCCAACNAGGTGGCCAAGAGGGCCAACAGCACCCCAGCCTGTATCAGGAATAGCATGGCCAGCAGGACTATGGAGGTGATTATGCCTCTGTACTCGGCACTGGGGAGGCCTCACCTCCAGTACTGTGTTCAGTTCTGGGCCCATCACTACAAGAAGGACATTGAAGTGCTGGAGTGTGTCCAGAAGAGAGCTACCAAGCCAGTGAGGGGTCTAGAGAACAAGTTCTACGAGGAGAGGTTGAGGGAACTGGGCTTGTTTAGTCTGCAAAAGAGGAGGCTGAGGGGAGACCTCACTGCAACTACCTGAAAGAAGTACGTATTGGCCTCTTCTCCCAAGCGAATAATGACAGAACCAAGGGAAATGGTCTGACATTGTGGCCAGGGAGGTTCAGATTAGATATTAGGAAGAATTACTTTACTAAAAGAGTGGTCAGGCACTGGAACAGCCTGCCCAGGGAGGTCGTGGAATCACCATCCTTGGAGGTATTTAAGAAACATGTGTGTACTTCAGGGCATGCTCTGGTGGCTTAATATTGTAGAGGAGTTTTGTGTGTGTATGGTTGGACTTGGTAATCTCAGAGGTCCTTTCCAACCATGACGATTCTGTGAATCTATGGGTGATAGAGACAGAGAGCAAAATCTATCAAAAAGCAAGCTGAAACTGAGGAGCTAAATGGAAACACTGCAAATATGCTTTCCTCTTCCATTAAACATAGGGGCAACATCCCTCTGAGTCCCGCATCCTCTCTCCAGAACCAGAAGTCACCACACTTCATTGCCTAGATGTCATTCTAGGACAGCAGTGCTGACTTCCAGGGAAACAATCTGGATTTGCAGGGATGAAACACGCAATTATCTACAGCATGCAATTATCTATCTCAAGAGCGCTACAGAAACGGTCACAGAACTCCAAACCCTCCAGAGCTTCTTAGCTGCTCTTTTGAAATGGGACCACAGCTTTCTATAATCAACAGAGTTGTTTGTATTACTTCAGCAGACCCATTAGAAATATGATGGGAGGGGATGAAAGGAAAAAAAAAAAATAATCAAAAGTCACAGCTGACCATTTCCAAGTTTTTGCTCTGTGGATTCAGTCCATAAACCATTTTTCCCAGGAAAAGACTGCAAGTACTACTGAAGCCCAAATCAGAAGCAGAATTTTACCAACGAGGAGATTTTATAGTAAGAGACGGGTCTGCTTTCCACTAAGTCTCAGGCAGTATAAATGCAAAATTAGGCATCAACTTCCAAAGTAATGGCCCTTAACATCGGGTGTGATTAAGCACACTTTTCATTCCTGCCAACCAAATTCCAAGGTAATGAAACTGACAGCCCCTGCTGGAGGGGCTCTTTTGTCACAGTGGTGCAGTTGGGTGATGAAGCTTTTTAACAGCTTGTTTACTTTGGCAGCGCAGTTAAGATTATTAGGTAGCTGTACACTTTTAAGCAAGGACAGAGCAGAACACAAAACCTTAAAAAGAAATTTGTCAAACCCTTTAAACCTCATGATTTTTTCCTCCTTTCAATATTTGTTGGATGCAGGAAGCCTACCAGCATCTGAGTTAGGGAACCTTTGACCATTTCACCAGGGAAGAAAAACTTCCTCTCTCCCCATTTCAGCGACTAAATTAAATACCAGCCAAGTCAGCAGAACTAACTCAGAGTGGAAACCCACCAGTGAGATGAGAAACAGCTGATAATTCATGTTAAATACTTAATCATTTTCCTTTAAATCCTGGTGTACATTCTGTATTCATTGCCTGAATAATTTCCACGTTTTAGAAAGACTGATGGTGAAAGGATAAACGGTTGATGGGCTTCTGAGAAGCTAATAAGCTATTTTATTCATGTCCCAGTTCATACTTAACCTGCCCTGCTGACCCATCACCCAAATTCAACTCCTCCTCTCAAAAGGAAAACCAGCAGAAAATGCAGCTGTAGAATATTTCCAATACCTCTTTTAGCTCGTTGTGTTTGGGGCAGGGAAAAGTGCCCCACGCTGTGCCCTTTGGAAAGTGACCTTCTTTTCTTTTCTCAGGATCAGATGGGCAGTTATCAGCAGTCATCTCCATCTCTTCCATTTGGTTCTCCTCTTCCTCAAAAAGACAGCAACTGGTTTCTTTCAGCTGAAACCCTCGGATCAACAGCTGACAGGCCTCCAAGTCAGCTTCCCACACTCTTTGGAGCAGCTGGCTCCCACAGCTGAAATAAAAGCCAAAAGAAAATATAACCACAGTTCAGGGAGAATAGTTACTATTTCAAGTAACTTCTGGGGTGACTGATTATTATTAGATAGGAAAATAAAAACAACGAAAAAACAACAGCAACTCAAATACTCAGATAACACAAGCTATTTCAAACTCAAAAGCAGTAAAATTATGGCCCATTACAAAGCTGATGCCATAAAAAGCCTTTGTACTAAGATGTTGCTTCCAACTCTACAGCGTACACTGACTGCATGTGACCTCCTGATAGAACACAAGTTTAGGGGTCTTGCGATCACAATCAGAGTTTCCCTCATGCTATCAGACATACAAGCCTGTCATCCCGAAAGCAGTCATGTGGTTTTCCTGAATTTCATGTAGAAGATCACCTATGAGCAATCCCACTATTTGCTGCACTCAATCAGATACATTAAATTTCTTGTTAGACTGAAATGTGCTTGCTTCAACTCCGGCAAATCAAATCGGATTAAGCTATATCACTCTTCCTTTCCTTCAATCTTATACTTTTGAATGTTGTCCTTACCTCTCACCCATGTAATTTGGGTTTTTCTATTTTGTTTTCGCATCAAAGAAAAAACAGAAGTATTGGGAAATTCGAAATACCAAATTTCATACTTTTAAGCCTTTTAATAGTTTTGATCACCTCTCAGAGTTGTCCAGTTACAAATACTGCATCCAGTAGATACATAGATGGATCCAATAGATATTTTCACCTGATGTAAGTGGGAATTCTAGGTATAGATAGTTTTTCAGAACAAGATACTGAATACTAACATCACATTGCTCATAAAAGATGGGGTCACATCTCCATTTAATACACGTTGTCTCTAAGGAATAAAAAAATTAAGTTGCCAGCTAAAATACAGGAGATCAGGGCAGAGCCTGGGATAGGACTCAGAAGCACCGATTCCCATGGCAATACACGCTTCCAGACAGATTTGAATGCTAATGTCTAATAGCCACAGTATGTTTTTCACAGTACTCTCCAAATTATATCTTTTGTTGTATAATAGTAAGCAATTATAAGTTACTAAAAGAAGGAAAATAACTATTTGATTTTAACTTTTCTGACTAAATTAAATACCAGCTTATCATTTATTCTAAATGAAGGATAAAAGAGCTGCACTGCTCACAATGAATTAATCTAAAAAAGGTATGTTTTTAACTCTACAAACTCTATAAGATGCCAGTGTAAATTTCACATAGAAATATTTTGAGACTGAGAGAAAAATTAAACTCCAGAAGCCGAGCTACTTGATCTGTGCTTAGAATTAGTACACATGTTTAGTGAAGGCAATATTCAGCATGAGGTCCGCAAATTGGTCTCCTGCAAGGAGCTCAGAGTATCACTAATTAGAAAGGGAAAAAAGCTTCGCTGAGTTACTCTTATGTGTTCCATCCAGGTAGCATTTCACTTCCCAAGCCAGAAAAATAAAAGAACCCCCACTGTTTCTCTACTTGTCAATCATATCATCATGGTTACACAGTCAAAACATTTCCCTGCAGACATACATAGGACCATTTACCTGTTTTCTTAAAAAGTTTGTTTGCAGCTGTATATGGCTCAGAAAATACACTAGAGATCTAAATCGTAATCTCCAGTGGATAGCTTGTTTTCACTATTCAACTTAATGAAGAGCTCTATTGACAAAACTAGGGCAGAGATAGTGATATATGTAGTATTCACAGTGGAGAAGATGAATAGCATATATAAAAGTAGAGCATAACAATGCCTGGGCTGCTGTTATTCAGCCATGACTCAGCTCGTCAGTCAACATGCTTTCGGTTGCATCTTTTACACCCATTTTAGTAATCGACAATTATTGAATACTTGGACATTCTGAATATACCTAAGCCCAAGGACTCTGCATCTTTTATTCTGTATTTTGAAATTCAGTAGTTAGAAGCATTTTTCAAACACACTTTTAAGAGGAAAATTATTTGAAAGCTGCAAATAGATGACACAGAAACACACTCCAAATAATTTTAAATAATTAATTCCCCAGCATGTAAAAATCTTTAGTTTTCACATCAGGTGTAAAAAAAAA
>VXBJ01003849.1:1727632-1755785 GCA_013400055.1 Nycticryphes semicollaris
ATTTCAGAGTTTGGTTTATTCATGTTCAATCCACACTAAAAATGCATTTGTATTCTCCAAGAGGCCAAAAATGTGTGGATGCCTGTACTGAACATGGGGAGTTTTTTCAGGTATGCAACTTTTCAAAATGATGGATTGAGATTGGATCAGATTTCATATTATTCCTACACTTATAAATATTTTATGATGTATCAACCTCTAGGGGTTCCACACCTGTCTATATGTAACCATCAAACTGGTACATGTGGAAAGTTCAATGGAGGTACCAGGAACAATTTGCTGGAATCCACAACAAATATAGACTCAGCAACAAAGCACACCTCAATCACCTACTCAGGTGGGAACTTCCAAGCGGCGCAGTTCCTAGGAGTCCAAATTGCCAGGCTTTGACACAAACACCAAACAGATCACGATGACCCTTCTTTTATCAGAAAGACTTTTAACATTTAAAACAAGCAACAAGAGCTAGGATACAGACAAGGATGTTCAATTAACACTGTGACAACAGTGGACTGAACAGGGCATTTAATTACAGTACAAAAGTTTAATTAGTTACATCAGTAACTAATCCGTCTGTTCACTGTCAAGCACACTGAGGTACCACAGTGAATGAGAATTTTAAGGACTTGCAGGACACCAATGAAACATGTCAGTGGATATCCAAGATCTCTTTCCCTCCATAAAGGAATCATGTAAGAAAGGCAAAAAGATGCTCCTATAAAAACATAACAGGCAAGCGATTGATACCAATGTGGTTTAACAGCTGTAGATGGAAATCAGTCTTTTGATACTTTAAAAAAAAAAAGATCGAGTAGGTGGTAAACGATTGTGAGCAGCATTGACATTGGAGGTTAGGAGTTATGTTTGATGTGACAGGACAGAGGGAACCAGTGAAGAAAATAAAATGAAATTAAATTATCAGAAATTCAGAACTAAGAGAGGAGAAAAAAAAAAGCAAGCAAGCAAAAAGAAAGGGAAAGAACAGTCATTGCAGCGGCAACAGCATTTTGAATGGATGAGAGTAGGTCAAGACTGCTTTTGTCAAGTCACGGACATGGAAATGGATATTGAAGTAAGTGAGATGCACTACTCAATCTCAGTAATTTCTTAGCTGGATGGATAGCTAGGACAGGTCTTATCTCAAGGATACTATGCAGAATAAAAGCAGGTCTAACTTGACTTGAAGAATGACATCCACAGCAACACAAAAGGACACATCAGGGAGAATTCTGGATTAGGTCAAGTTGATGATGATGAAAGAGCTGTCAGAGGAACAGAGCTATTTATGGACAGGAGGGAATGAATGTGGAACAGAGTTTTATCCTCAAGTTCTCCTCATAAACTGGCAATTGAAATTGTAATTGCAGATGCATTTACCAAGTCTCAAGTGGTCTTCTATGAAACAACACTGAAGACTGGAGGGTATAAGGAAGCTAGAAGATATCTTCAATCTATGTGTAACGTTGGGTGAAATTAATGTCGAAAGTCACATCCAGCAAGGATTCTCCTTTTCTAGAAGTCCAGAGAAAATTGCTTCTCCATTTTTTTACAGATTCCCAGAGATATCAATGGGGACTGTCTATGTGGCTCACAGCACAACATTATTCTGAAGCTATTTATAGTACTAACTGGAACTATGAGAACACCACTTTCCTATTGAGGGCTCTGGAGACATACAAAAGGCACATTCAGTTCCTGAGCATTATAGCCTAAATGAAAACATGCCTGTGTAAAAATAGCCAAAAGTTTTTATATTAAAACCTGCTTAAACAAAACAAAGTCCCCCAAAATCCCCTCAAAAGAAAATCGTAATCAACATGGGGAGATGTCACTACTCATAAATCTCATCTTCTCTAGTTTTCAAGAATGTCCCTTCATATGTGAATTGGTAAAAATGGTTTATAACACCCTGAGGTCAACACTGTGTGTTGATAGAAGTTGTTGCTTATTTTAAGGGAAAACCCCTTGAAGGGGGGTTTTTGAACATCTTGAAGGCCAGGGCAGTGAGACTGAAGTTAAAAGTAGTAAGATACCTATTTGGAAACTGCATAAACAAAAGCTAACTTACGAGGGGAAATGAACCATCACTATGAAGAAATACTCCAGACAACTTCTAATAGGTGAACCACACTAAGGTGCAGATTCAGGAAAGCACATACTTTTCCCAGTACCTGGCACACACATTAACATTGCATTCACTGAACCTAAAGGTAGTTTTCTCTGGCAAGAAAGCAAATGAAACACAACAAAAATATTCTGGCAGAAACGATAGGGATTTTCATTACAACAATTAAAATGATTGGAAAGCTTTGAGGCTTGCAGAAAATGGCAATGTGAGTCAAAAGTCTTTGCTCTATATCCCCATTCTTTGTTGATTTATAGTACAAACTAGAGAAAGTTTCTCTATATTTTGGTGACTTCTATTTATATTTTGCACCACAGGGAAAGAACTAGCTCTTCCTACTCCACATTTAGTTATGTCTTTGTTGCCTTTTCTTTAGGCAACAGCCATACAGTGAACAGAAGAGGCAAGCAAAAGAAAGTATGGAGTAATAATACTTAGAGGAAGGCAGGCAACCATATTGCTCTACTGTTAGCAGAAATCTACCCCTCTGATTTGGTTTATCATATTAATTCGCTGTCATGCATTAATAGGCCTTCTCATATTTAACAAGTATTTACTACTTCAGGAATATGTTTTGCTCCTGTTCCTCATAAAAGATTTCCATCCTGATTTTTTCTTGATCCTTAACTTTCGCTGTTATAATTCAAGATGCCTACAACCAATCTGTTGAACAAACCAAGACTACAATGTTCCTTATCAGCGGGTCGAATGAGGTTCTAAGGAGAGGGAGGCACATACCCCTGTTTTCCCTGTCTGGCTGGTGTGCACTGGCAGACTGTTAAGGGGAAAAGTATACCTAGGGCTCACCAGATCACAGCTCTGTGCTGACAAACATAACAAAGAATCTGCGGGAAAAGGGAAAATCAAAACCTGGACTCTGCTCAAGCACTAAAACTTTTTTTTTTTTCGACTTGCACACTAGAAAGTCACCTTTTCTAAACATCTGAAATCAAAACCTTTTGGGTTTTTCTTCTTGTAGATCTCCCTAATCCTATAAAACTCTTCATATAACTTCAATTTCACAATTCAGTTCCTTGCATTGTGTCTTTTCTCTCCAATCTCCTCAGGAGGCAAAAAATCTCATGAATTGACTTCATATTGTTCTGATCATGTGGTTGTCCCCCAGCGTGTGAGACATTCTTTCTAATCCCTCATTTCAAAGCTCACTGACAACACTTGTTTGCTGTTCAGTGCTATTATTGCACTTCTCCATGTAAAAACAAGACCCACTGCTAGAAGGTCAGGAGACTCCACACACCCGTCAGATGACAGCCTGCTCTAACACCTACCTTGGAGGCCAGCTGGAACTCCTAGGCAAAGTCTGAAACTCGCAATGCTTTTCTCTAGCACAACTTGTTTCTCTTTGCCTTCTCCCTTATAAAACATATAACAGTATCTAGAAAAACTATAAGTAGATGACCCTCTTTAAATGTGATGTTTGACCTACTGGAGAATACAGAACCACGAGAGCCCAAGAAAGCAATCCTGACAATCTCCATCTAAATTCTAGACTCCTACATTTTCAATACCTAAATATTTTGCTCTGGGCTGGCTTTTCAAATATCTAAACCTTATAAGGCACAGACAAGTCTTCTGCACAACAGTGCTATCCAAAAGACATCCAGCACACACACAGAGGACACGACAGTGCAGCACAGAGATGTAGATGCTGCCTTCATGCAGCTGGAAGCATGGATGTCAGCAGAGGCTCAGCTTTCTACAGCATTCCAGTAGCAGAGGCAAATGCACAGAGAGGGACAGATTTGAGGAAAAAGGTGAACAGACCAGCTCTCAGTGTGGTGGCTATAGCATCCTCCTCTCTTATACTCAGGGATGTAGCAGGGAAGTGTATACCTGGAGGTTCAGCAGGCAGAGTAACTGGAACCAGGCCTCCTGAATCTTTGCTGAGTGATCTGTCCTCTATGATATTGCCAGAAAATACCCACCTCAGCCTTTTAAATTATATTGAGATTAGGAGCTATCACTTCTTGACTTTGTGAGCAAAAAGACCAACAGTTCAACTCCCTTCTTGCCTACTTCTGCTGAATTTCAGATGAGTCCTACTAGAGAAACCCAAATACAAGCAGACACCTGCTCATCAGAGACATTTAACACTAGGCCCAGTAAAAACACTTACAGAATGGAACTGAAGGGTAACAAAACCACTTTGGCAGGAAAAATGCCATACTGGGACATGACCAGTCAAACGGTGCACAATCTCCTTGACAGTGCTGCTGCCTGCTCCACAGACCTTGCTGCTTTCACAACTCTTCTTGCCCATCTCTGACTTTCACTCCAGGGACAGTAAATTTCTGGAGGGACAACTGCCACAGGTCTTTACACTCTTTTCAGTGAAAACGTAACTCTTTCCTTCTTTGACTTTTTCCTCCCCTCTGCCCTGTGCTGTGTTCTAGCAGGTAGGAGGTAACACTGCCATTTTATTACTTGTGATAGTTCCAGGTCATGTCTTTGAATGGAGATTCTATGAAAGATCATGCACAGAATAAGCATATACCACACTAGTGAATTAACTAGCTCGGAACAGCTAAGTTACACATTACGTTTATAATATGTTTTATTTGCAAACAATTTTGATTGTGTTATTTTATCCTCATGTGAAGGACTTCAAAGTATGTGAAAGTGGATGTATGTGTGTGAAGACATACATACATGAAGGAAATAAGGCTTTTTAACTTGTATAAATACTTTTCTTTTAATGCAATTGTAGTAACGTTGAAGAAAAAACAACACACCATATAACTATCATATATTTCACAGTGCTACAAAATGAGGGACAGAGTTTTCTAATGTGCATACCAAGTTGTCAAAGCAGGGTAAACAAAGGGCAGCCTTGAGTTTCAGCATTTTCTGACATTGGATTTGTAGCTGAATGATTTCTATCAGGAGCTGAGCTACATTATTGAAAATACAGCTGTTAGTGTAGAAGGCAAGACAAATCATGCATTAGGAGGGAGGGCTGGAAGCAAATCACCGCCCTGAACCAACTGCAAGTGGGACCACTGTATTCCAGAATTCCATGTTTTTCTCTCGTTCCATAGATTTTCATTTTTCTCACATGAAGATTCATTACATTCTCATGGTAATACCTTAAATCAGTTCTGGGCATTTTGTACTTGTGCCTGATAAGGTTACACAACCAATTCTATAAATAGTATAATTAAGAAAAAACGATTAAACACATTCTATTCTGATGGATGAATTCTAAGATTCCTAAGGAATTTTCTCAGACCTTTCAAATGCTATTAACTTGAACCGACTTCATAAAACACTTCTTTAAAACCTCCTTCCCACTAAGGAAGGATTTTCCTTAGAATCTTTAGAACATTCACATTTTTTCATAGAAAGAGCCTAATAACAACAAAGAAGAAATAGTATTAATGTAAAAATATATAGCCACCCTGACACTAAAGCATTACCTGCAGTATCCAGGATACTGAAGGATTAGAATCTAAACTGAAATTTAAAAACAATCTGCTAAAAATCTTGGCATCTTTACCTTGCCCATAGGAAAAAAACCCTGGTATCAGCATCTTAAAGACAGAAGTAACACCTTGTATTTTATGTGAAATGTACATATTTTATATCTACTTTTTCTTTTCTGAAAGCCCTGTTCAAAACAAGGAGGAAGAACAATATTTCTAGTGCTTAAAACCAATAATGGATATTTGATTAGTGTTATTAAAAAACAAGATACCACACAATACCAAACAATATTTTTGTCATTTTCTCTTCAATCCTACGGCCATTTATCTTACCCAGCACAAAACTTTAATCATGGCCTGTCACCTTTCTATCAATATTCAATGTCACTATGTTATATTTAAATTATCTCCACTGGAAACACAAAATGATAGACTGCTGCAGCTGATGGTTTTCACTTTGTTTCTTAATGCAATGTGGATGCAGGAACAGAACCAACATGCTGAATGCAGGATATTAAGTAATTTACAAGGGAAGAAGGAAGGCACCTTGTAGTAAGAATTTACTACTCAATTTTGTCCCTACATTTACTGTACAGTTTACTTTTACTATATTACCTAATCTATAATGTAAAAATTTACTACCTACTTTCAGGGCTATTTATTTTTCTTTAAAAAAAGCAATAGAGTAATGGTCCTCTGCCCCTACCTCCACTGAAACATCTATTACAAATAATCTAAGAGTAAAAAACTTAACTTTGATAGATGAGGAGTAAGCTACCAGGGAATTCTTCTTATTAAGCAGTCCACATAAAGCCAGCTTCTCAACCCTAGTTTATCATTTACCTCATTCATAATCTGATAAAGCACCTTCAAGTTTGGTACTAACTCTGATAACTCAGTCTGCATCCTGCTTGCCGTCGGCGCCTGCAATAACAGCAAAGCCCCACAATGTCATTAAACAGTTGTGTTGGGGTTTTTTTGACTGAATGGGAATTGCTGGAATTAGATATATTTTTCTGGACTATTTCATATTTGATCCTCCATCAGATTCAAAGGACAGGCGTGAATTAGACCCTGAATTTGGAAAGTATGCATCTCAGGATCTATATATTCATCTAAGCTCTATTCATACAGTCGATCTGCTGCACAAGCCTAAATACTATCCTGAGCATGAACCCACAAAGGATTCAACTTTCAGCGACTTCCACTGAAACCAAAGCTATTCGGCAGCTTCCAAAATCACAACCAGTTCCAATCCAAGAAAATACATTTGTTTCTAAAAGTATGCCTCAGGAAGAAAGCACAGGCTTTGCATTGAGGCCACATTCTCAGCTGCCACAAACCCACACTGCTGCGATAGCAGCAATGGCTATTTATACCAAAAGAAGAATGTGTTCTTATCACAAAGCATTTAGAATAATGAGCCTCATCTCTTACTGTTTATTACAGTTTCTGATCACAAGTGTTAGGAAGCATATAGAAGGAATTTACAATTCTCCTATCATTTTTATTCACCGTTGTTCTCTGATATAGAATTGAACAGTTTATTATATATTCCCCTCTCTGAAAGGATAACAGATTTAAACCTTCAGTGAATCTGGGAATGTGAATCATCCTGCATACTACTGACTGACAGGAATTAAGTACACATAACAATTAAAAACAACAGGACAAAAAAAATGCCCTTTTAGAGATACAGTTGGGAGAGATGACATATTGTCATCATGTGGGAATGTACCTTGAAATTCAACGTTTGTAACCAGGAAGACACACCTGGAAAAATGAGAGTGCTGGCCAAATACTGATGCCAATAGCTGTGTGCTTACGGAGTTCCTCTGAAACATGTGAGGGCACTGTATGACCCACTGTAGCTGCAGAGTCAAATAAGGTCAGGAGCCAAATCCTGTTCTGATTCAAACAGAACAAGAGAGAAAGGGCAGGGTCTACAAAATCCTCCCTGGTTGGACCCTGTTAGCAGCAACAAAACCAGTGCTGCTGCTGACAGCACACTTTAAATTGCTGGGGCCTGTGTGTCTTCCCAAACTGGCAGAGTGCATTCGGTAATGAATGCTTCCAAATGCTAGTGGGAAAGACTGTCCCAGTTGCATGCAAGATAGAGCTATCCTACATCTTCATACTCATGCTATGCAGGTGGTGATACTTCATTTTCTACTTGTTTAATTACCATGATGCTTGTATATAATTGGTCAGTCAGGACTTTGTGTAAAGTATCATCCAAGCACAGGACAGGAAGATTTAGCAGCATGGCTGGACAGCAGGTAGACATCCATCGGACACCCATCCTCACCTTCCTTGATTGCTCTACACCCATTACCACTATTGACAGCAATCCTGCTTGAGAGAGATGACAAAGTTTCTGAGAAATGCACAAACTGGTTTCAAGGCTTGTCTTCAAGATGCACTCAAAAACAGTAGCAGTAGGAAAATACACATCCACCTCTGAACAATTTTCTGCCAAGGTCAGAAGTTCTTTCTCACTGCGAATATTAACCTACATGCAGCCATCACAAGGACCTTGGTAAGAGAGCAAAAGCTTAATGCCATGGACACAGAGGTGATAAACAGCTTTACACATCCCTCCCCTTGCATAGTCATATCTCCACAACTAAGATAGGTTGAGGTTTGCATAAAATTAGTACACAAAGAAGACAACTGCAGGGCAGTGTTGGGCAAGGCACAGGTCATGCTGATGGGCAAAGAAAAGCACTTTGAAGAGTTTACATCCATGACGCACACACCTTTTTCTCAGTAACAGACTGGGAAAAATCCCATGAAATTATGGAAATGGTTTCTACTTAAGCAGATGTCTTATTATCAATTTTTCAAACTCAGTCCCTGGTTTCTAGAATACCTCTCACCTGACACTATGCTCTTACTAAATGTCTGCAAATAACATTAGAACCTCCTGGTGCATATTTTCTCCATTATCTGGATGGGATTATGAAACCACTATCCTTTAACTTGACAGAGTATCCCAAGGTAACCCCTTAGCAGCTATCACACCTGCAAATGCATCCTCATGTTGACAGTGTCGGACGTTATCGGAAAATCCTGGGATGAGATTGGTGGCTGAATACTCTTTCTGAAGCACCGTGGAGCTGTGAGATAGAAATTCCTCACAACCAAAGCACTTTTGCATAGGAAATGGACAGCTATTAAAGTAAATCATCAATGGTCATTGTATCAACCTTCCCTTCATTAACGTAAACTGACATTAGCATAGATATCTACAAGAAAAATTGTATAGACTTCCAGGTCAAAAAGCCATGCAGACTGCTCTCCAGCAAGAGGAAGCCAGTGTGGATGATATCAGTTATATTAGATATTCGCTGTTCTCAAAATGGGATGCTCTCCGCATTCACAAGTATCATTGATTAACAACAGCAACAACAAAAAGATGAATTTCAAACTCTTAATGAAATTCATGTAATCTATCCCTGGAAACAGTCAAGGTCAGGCTGGATGGAGATCTGAGCAACCTGATCTAGTTGAAGATGTCTCTGCCCTTTAAAGGTTTCTTCCAACCCAAACTATTCTATGACAATTCAATCAAATAGAGATAAGAAAACAGGGAAAAACATAAGTGATTGGAGGAAGGAGAAAAAAAAAAAAAAAAGAAAAAAAAAAAGAAAACTACATCTGCTCCAAAATAGGGAAATCTCATCACACCAAAGCAGCAATGAGGTAAGAGTGAGAAGCGGAAAGGACTGCCGTGCCATTAATGAGTTTCAGCAAAGTGCTCAACTCTAGCTTAGCAGGCATGACTGACCAGCACCAGAACAATGCAGTGCAAAAAAGAGAGGCGTACAGAATAAGAAGAGATCCCGACAAAATACACAATTACTAACCAGCTAGAGAGGCTGTGAACTTTCAGCCCATTTTCTTTTTAAGCAAGAGCAATACTATCTGTTTTTAATAGAGGAGACCCAGCCTTGCCCTCTGATGATTTTTGCTATGCTAAGTATAAAATGAATGGAAGACAAAAAGCCTGGAGGGAAGGGGGGAAAGCAGGAAAGCTCTTCCATGAATAAGCGGCAAAATCCCCTGTCACCTCCTCTTTGCCAGTGCTGCACACTAACTACTGAAGTTAATTCAGCAGCTTTGAAAAAGCCCTAGCCTGGATGAAAAGTGAATTAATTTGGACAGAGAGATACTAAAGGCTTTGCAACCCTGTGCTTTGCTTTTTCTAAAGCTTTAAGAGATATTGGAAACTGGCCCCAAATCTGACCACCCTTTTTTTCCTTCCTAAAAGATCCATTTTCAATGCTGAGATTAGATTTTGAAAAAAAAGAGCTTTTCCCTACTTCTCATTAAACAGTACAGTCATGTGCTGCAGTTCCTCCACCTCCCAATTAAAAATGGAAAAAAAGAAATCAATATTTGTGACCCAAAAGCCCCAAACAGGCAAAATGCCAAAAAAAAAAGGAAGAAAAGATAGCAACAATTGCTAAGCTTGTAACTCGTATAACCCTTCACTTCTCATATAGAAGCCAAGTAGTCATTAAAGATGTTCAGGGCACAATATATACCAAATGAATTCATGGGTGCAATACTAACTCTCTACTAGGACTTAACGTGGAAGTGTAAATTTTCTGTAATGTCCCCTTCCCGCAGACAACTGCTGGACTCAAAAGCCTCTCCATCACACCCCTAGCTTTCCAAGATACTATACTCTGTCAGGACATTGAAGACATTTTCAAATATATTACTAGTGATTATGTGATTGTGAAGACAATAAAAACATTTAATGAGAACCTACACTGTGGCCATGCACTCCAAGATACCTTGAAAAACAATCTGCTGTGTTTTAAAGGTGAGAATAAGTTTTCTGTGAACCAAGTGATTTTGTATATTCCTACTGTCCAGCATCCCCTCCTCCTTGCCCTGATGATATACAGAGAGGAGATACAGAAAAATAGGTGTGCTAAAGAATAAAGTTGGAAACCAAGAAGGTAGGAGTAAAATCTACAAAGTGGAAATGAGAAAAGGGGAAGAGAGAGAGACAGAAAAGCTACAATAAAGGAAAGACCAGGAAGAGGATCCTTAGAGAGGCATTCTGAGAATACTAACTTCAAGACAGAGCAAAAGTACACAAGAAAGAACACAAACATTTAAAGCAGAGGGGGGAAAAAATGAAATAGAGTAAGAAAGGATATTTAAAGTCTTCCTTCTTTGTTAATTGGATTCATCTTTGTGAAAATGAAGTTTTCAAAACTAATTTTAAAAAAGCATGTATCTCCCAAATAAGGCTGGGCTAATACAGCAACCAAAAAAGTCCCCTGTATTCACATTATTCATGAAATTTTTGGCCAAGTGAACTTTCCCTCACTGTATCAGTACCAAAACAAAAGATGAGTGGTATAGTAAAAAAGCTTGAGCCCTGTTTCTGAACACTGAGTGGGAGCAACTCAGTAAATACATGCCGTTTTGCCAATTTTCCCCTCCCCTATAGAAATCTATTGTAAATGCTATTTTTGTTCACATGTTCCTATGTTCTTGTTACCAGTTACACAGATGAAGTGATTATCCTTTGATGTCTGATATCATAATCTTTCCACAGCAAAGTAAGTGCTATGACATAAGTTGCTGTTACCAGGCTGGAAAAGAACATTAGGAAAGTATGAGCATTTAAGAAACAATAATACTGTTTTCACGACAGTGTCTCTTACGCAGACTGAAGGATAAGGTAACTGCAACAAAGCAAATTTATTGTTCGCAACAAGAATAACTGATTCTCCAAAGTAAATTCTTTGATCATTCCCATGTGGGTTTGGTGACACAGCACTCCCTTTTTCAACATTACTGAACCCAGACAAGTTTTTTTTTTCTTGGTGACGGAAAGCTTTTTGGGAACCCAGCAGTATGGTAAAACTACACAATAGGTTCAAAAGACTCTGTTTTACTCTAAAGAACAGCTAAGTTGAGGCAGAAGGCCTTCACATGTCACAGAAGTATGCAAAAATTTCTTCCAGTTTTGTGAATCTGCTAAGTTTTTTTACCATATTCACTTTCAGTAGCATCAACTTCTAACTACGGTCCCAATTTTGAGTACTTCAGATAATCACACAGGGCCTAGTCCTGCAGGCCTTTGTTGCACAGATAGGCAACCCAAGTGATTACACTGACATCCAAGGGTGCTTTTTCAGGGAGGTAAGAGTCACTCATAAGCAACAGCTTGAAGTCACAGGCAAACAACGAATTTTAGAAAACTACCCCTATATAATCTATATTAAAACAAAAAAAGAAATATCCCATACAAATAGGAACAGTAGAGAAGTGGTAACCAGGTAAGAAAGAAATCTTTGCATCCACAAGGGTGCTCAGCCCTTTTGATGAACTCTAAGACCGTCGTAGACCAGCTTCATGACCATCAGCAGTATGAAACACTGTCCCTGCCATATGCCATGCTATTCAGAGCATTCATACCCAGCTCTGCTTCAGGAACTATTTCTGAAACTTAGTATGTTATATAAAGACAAGACAACCTGATGCATTTAGTATGTGAACTAATAAGATGAACAATAAGGGAAGGGAGTAACTCTTTCAAGACTGTTCAGTTTCAAGCAAACTGGAACATGATATGGTGGCAATTAATACTGACTTGTCCTCTTCTAGCATGACTAGCATGACTTCCAGCATGACTCTCAGGACATTGGACACCTTATCTGAAGGGACGGGACAGACCTCAGTGAAGATGACACATTCAAACACATTAAAAATATTGCCTGCAAAGGAAAATCACAAATTTCCAATGCAGAATGTTGCAACTACGTGTGTTCTGAACTAGTTAAGTGACATTTGATTGAAACCTTTAAAAAAAAAAAAAAAAAAAAAAAAACAAAAACAAAAAGTCAAAGGTGTAGGAGATCAGGCAAAACACACCTTGGGCTCAAATTCTTCTTCAGTAAATGCAAGTTGTCCACAATCCCCTTCATACCTCAGTGAACAAAGAGCCATGCAGATGAGCACACCTTAGATCAGGGTAGAGACTCCACCACATTTCCCACACTGTGCATCCATGAGATGAAAAAAACCCACTGATAACATGAAAACAAATATTGCTGAACAGAAAACAAATCAAGACAAATAGCAAAGAAGAATTCATTAAAGAAGGGAGGTTTTGCATATATTTGGAAAGTTACCAGGTGCTGTATCATTCAACAACCAACGATGGTACAGCACAGTCACAGTATTACATCTTACTAGCAGGCATATTTATTCATTTCCCCATTCTTGCAGAACTGCATAGAAAATAGCTCAATAAAACACCTTTGTGTAATTGTCACCAGTTATTCCTGCACAACATCATTCCCCAAAAATAATTTCATGATTCCTATCTGGGAATTAGAAAACGCAACTAAAAAGCCCTAGTTTTGTGATGAATGGAAGTCACAGCGTAATCTTTTTGAGGCCTGAAGAACAGTACAATCACATTAAATTCCCTCAGCTCAAGAAATGTCATCTTTACATCGACTGGTACAAAAAAATTGTTTCCAGCCTGAGGCAGTTATGATAAGGGATTTAGAAGCCATAGCCATGTGGGCCATGAGATATAAAGGAATGCATCACCGCATATAAAGTGTCTGCTGCTCACAATTTCAGAGCTAATGTTCTCACAGCTGTGCATGACTTAGACCAGCTGGGAAGAAGAAAGGGACTAAATGAGTCACAAGAAGGAGCTCGTATTTTGTCTAACCTGCATTTAACACTCCTGCAGCAGAACTGTTGGTAAGCAAAATAAGATCAGATCATTATCCAGCAAGGCATCGGATCATTATCCAGACACAGTTGTGGGCTCTCTTGGAAGCTCAGTAGAAAACCACAGAATCTTGGGAGGAGGTAGGCAAGGATGGCATCTCAGTCCTATCTGTGCACTTACATACCACCAGCGGCTGCAACAGCCCAGGGTGCGACAGAGGCAGGTCACAGGTTACACGGAATCCCCGCAGGCCATCTGGCACTCCCAAACACGTCCACCTTGCTGCTTTTGGAAAGCCTTACTGAGCAGCCTTAGCACAGTAGCTCTCCTCTGGCAGGCACCAGGCTTTCTACACGACAATACACAGGACACTAACAGCCCAAGAAGGAACTCTACCCTTACAGAAGAGTCTGTAGATGGCCACAGAGGGGTTTTGTCATCAAAATGTTTGTTATGTGTAAGCTTGTACTGGTAGGCTTGGACCCCATAGGTTGCTCTTTAAAAGCAGCCTCAGACTTCAAAGAGGGCTCTGGGTGGGTGCAGAAGACTAAAAAACTCGAGTTGGATGCAGGGACCTCACCTCACTGCAGAAAACCATGACAGTTTCAAAAACATGTTTAAATGCTTAATTGTTTAATTAGTGATAAAGGCAGCTCCTTCGGGGGTTTCTGCTGCCTCAGGGTTCAGTGCTCCATGACAGGTTTGACTCTTACATTCTGAGTCCATGCAGAAAGATGAATGATGGTCCCAAGATCTTTCAGTTCTCCTGACATTTCTCAAGAACAAAAAACAAATCGAGATGTATTTTCACTTGCAAGATGCTCCTTCATGGTATTTCACATAAATTACTAATTGCTCAGGCTATAGTTCAGGCATAACTTTCGTGTTAACACGTAAAGCTGCTCTGGAAAATATTTGGTGTGACAAACCTCCCAATTCTTAGGGAAAATGTTAAATCATTCACAGCATATAGAAAAAAAAATCTTCAGATTACACTCTTTTCTAACAATTCCACCACATTTACTCCATCTGCTTAAGAGTGCAAACTCTCACAAATTATCAGTTTCTAATAAGTTTTCCAAGGGCAGTGTCTTCCAAATATGTTTCTATGGGTATCTAGCAGATGGACACTTGAAAAATAAAAGCATTGTTATTTCATCCTAAAGCCCATTAAGCTGATTCGCACCATTAATTGAATCTTAGCCGTCTTTGGTATAAAGAAATATTAAAAAGTATAGAAAGTATTAATAAAAAAAATTGGGTTTGGGTTGGTTGGTTTGGTTTTGGTTTTTTTTAAATAAAATGACTTGTTTCCCTCTGCTACAGCAGGAATAGCATGGTAGTGATTCCAAACGTAAGACTGAGCTGAAAAAAGCGAAGCCTTTTACTGCACATTTTAGTGATGTAACTGAATTCCTGGTTTTGCACAGCACTTTATAAGATAAGTGTATTTGCTGTGAAACATTTACTAACACTTGCAAGGGCACTGGTCTAGAAGATAAATTTATTTTTTTTTAAATTTTACCTTGTTCCGCACATTTATTTTCATTTCTCCAGCTATCAAATACAGTGCTCACACAGATCACTCTTTTTATGCACATGCATTCTCACAGCCCCCTCTGTGCTGGAAGGGAAATAGACTGAAGCTAGGGCAGAGATTTAATGAGATACAGGGTGCACGTAAAATGTGATAGATACACAATTGCCCAAACTGCATGATTTTCATTGAGATATGTAAGAGCTAGCAAATAACTCTGAAGATTATGACTTTTCATGCAGAAATACGTATCAAAGGTTTCTTATCCATTAAAAAGACAAGTAATTTTTTTGGTGTCTTCAAGAGCAAGTGAATATTCACAACTGCCAAGTCTGGATTTGGATTCCCACATCTAAGTATGTAAACAAACATAACTTGGTACTCTCTCTCCAACTCTGTTGATTTCAAAGGTACCCCCACGCATTTGCAAAATCTGTTTTGATTTAGGAGACAGGATTTAAGGACAAAATCCCAACCCAAATCTTCTGCTCTTACGGCTTTATAGCAGTCTTTCCTGGGCTCAATTCATGACCCTCATGACTTAAGCTCACTTATGGCAGAGCTTGGTCGTTCTTGAAAGAGTTACCCTGTTGAAGCATGCTGCAGTTATGGGAATGATATGAAGCCCCAGCAGAGCCTTCACTTGGAATGGAAAGAAGTGGTATGAAGAAATACAGTTTCTGTGGAAAAACAAGGGTCCCACACTTGACTCAGTAAGCCAGATTGTACACCTATGGTAAACTTCTCCTGTGCAAACCCTCCCGACCAGCTCAAGTGATCAACTAAAGTTACCTTAATAAAACTTCTTGCACTTCAGATATTCATACAGATGAATTCACTGAACACAGTTTCATTACCCTAACTCTGATCACTTCTGCACATCTGTTTACTAACAAAAGGTAAGTGATTTGCAAGGTCTGCCATAGAAATGATGGCAATGGTATATGTATTTACATTCTGAAAAGAGCAGCAACTGATTTCATGTAAAAACTCTAGGAATGGCTTAATGTATATTGGTCACTGGGAAAGACACAGCCTGCAGGATTATGAAATGTGCTATTTATTTATTATTTTCTTGAAGGATACTGTCCTCTACAACTGTCAACACACTGCTTAGAGCACAAGCTGTCTTTTAAAAGGAAAAAAAACAATGTCAAATAATCTATATACTTAATGGGTGGTTAGCCTTCTTTGGGGTGAAATTATTAGATACTAAAAATATTTCCTTTTTTGTCAATGCATATTTCCCATTTTTTACGTAGAGGTGCAAGGCTATTAAAAGAATACTAATCTTAATCACGTCCAACGTCCCCAAACAGAAAGCACTCCAGTGAATAAGGTAGGTTCCACCATCCCTCTCCCCAAAAAAAGAATTAATAACAAAAAACCACAAGACAAATATATTCAAAATGTTTGTTAAGAAAATAAACAGAATAGAAAAGGCTAGGGGCAGGAAAAAAAAATTTAATTAATGAAATTGATACTTTTAAATAGTCATTAAGGCCATTTTCTCTTCAGTTTGCTTCATTGATTTTCTTCTATAAGTGGTCAAAAATTAAGTTTCTAACAGTTTTACCTTATTTTGAAGCTACATCTTATACTGAAAGGTTTTGAATCTAGATTGTTTCTATTTGAAACATTAGCTAGCGAAATGATGTTTCATCTGGGTAAGTCTAAATCTAGAAGCTTATCTGAATTCATGCTGCGCAGATTTGATCCTCTACTGGTTTCAAAGGCATCCAAAAAATGCAGCCATGAGCCAGATGTAGATTCTACCTCTGTCTGCAATGTAAACCTAAAACTTATTCTTTAAATTTTCCTTAGAGAGTCTTTCTTTAGGTTATGAGATATATATATATATATATATGTATATAAAGGGGTAATCTGAGCATCTATATGAAAACTGAAAAACAGAAAACAGTCTCTCAAGTTACTTCAGTAAGAGAGGGGAAAAAAGCCACCTCTCGGGCTCTTTCTTACCTTTTTTAATTACTCAAGCTGTAAAGCAGGTGTAGGTAATTACTTAAGGCCCAAAGAACCTTTAAAAAACAAGTTTCTATAACCACTTTATTAGTATAAATGTAAAAAAAAAAAAAAGACATTATCTTAGAGACTTCTTTCTGGTAAAAACATTAGACATTTTCTCTTCCTACCAATATTAAAAGGAATTCTTAGCCCATAATTACTTAGTATAAGCTATTTTTAGAATAATACCATTTGTCCATATTGAAAAATTGTCACTAGTTCAGGACTGAATCACCACCATCTGTGGACTTGGCCAGCACTTGGTGGGTTTTGGGGGGAGGTTTTTTGTTTGGTTTATTTGGTGAGTTTTAGGGGGGTTTGGTTGTGGGGTTTTTTCCCCCCTCTCTTCTTCTTAACATCAGGAAGGGAAATTTTAGAAGCTTGAGAACTCTACCACAGTCTGTTGAAGGCAGAGAAGCTGATGGCAAGCTCTGAAGTACATGTTAGATGTACTAGTACGGCTGCAGTGATATACTTGGACTTTATGCATTCGTGTCCTCAGCAAAGGCTGGGAAGAACATTTGTCTCAACAGCAAAACTCTCAAGGCTGTAGCTTCGTTGCAATAGAGAACCCAGACCGAAACAGGCCCAGGTCTATGTAATATTGAGGAAGGCAACCCCTGCATACAAAAGCAACACATTTTTCTACAATATTCAAAACCTCTTAAATCTGCTAGGGGAAATTTGAAATGGTCAATTACTGTTCATAAAAAAATGCTTCTAAAATATAAAGCAGTGCCAAAACGAAAGTTTAACTTTTAATCGCCCCCTTCCCCACAGAAGCAGAATGAATACCAGCAGTTCAGCATGGAAATTTCTCCCACAAATAGCAGAAAGAGGGGAAAAAAAGCATGCTGCAAGCGCATTAATAACACCTATCACGACCCACAAAAATGTGTTGCAATTTAAGATACTAATGCAGAGAAGTCCAAGTAGACCACCAAAAAATTATATAAAAAGGCCTAAGTAAATTGAAATGAGCCCCAATTGCAATTTCTTACAACTTCCCAGAGAGAGAAAAAAGTCTATCCAGATTCTCCAAGTATTTATTAATTTACTTCTTTCCAGGAGTCTGATATGTCATTTAAATCCATACAGCCTAGAAGCACCAATACACATTGTTATAACTTCTAGTTTTTTGTTTTGTAATAAAGAGTATGGTTTTCAAAAAAACAACCCACAGAAAATTCTTAAGACTTATGGATTGGAGCATAAATGCCTCTAAGGTTGAGTTAAGGCAGGACACACACACAACTTGATCTTTGAGGTCTGTTTCCATCATTTTTCACTTAGCTCTCTAAATGACTTTTAAGAGTTATGTAAAATAAATTCTTTTTATCTTTTATTTATAAATGTATGCATTCAAAAGTATGAGTGAGCAAATCCAAAGATGCAGAATCTTCTCTTTATCAATACAACAAGAAATGAGGGCAACAAGTTTATTAATCATACACACCCATTAATAGAATCGGAAGTGGCATTAATTTGGTGGGCTGCATTTTATTAAGACACAAACTCCAATTACTTCCTATGAAATCTTTTTTCCAATATAAATACAGTTGTGCAAAGCAAAGTCCACTATAATAGAAGATTCCATTACAACAGCAGAGCAACATTTACTGACCATATTTTAAGAAAGAGCCTAAAATTTGAGGGTGATCGATAGCCACCTTCACACAGCAAGGGAAGGAAATACAAATGCCAGCATTTAAAAAAAAAACAAACAAAAAAAGGCCTAAAAATAAATAAATTCCACATTAAGATTCAGTTCTTAAAATATCTCTATTGTTGTCTTTGTTTCTATTTGCTTTCTACAATCCCCCAAATGGCATTCTTTCAAAAGTGTTATATAAAGAGTCATTACTTGTTAGAGATGCCCAGAAATCTGGTAAGGGATCCCTTGGCTCTGCTCAGGGTTGGGTTTTGCGGCTTTGCATAGGAACAGAGGGGGAATTTTTCAACCAGCTGTCATATCCCCAGTACTTCAGGACTTCTGGGTGTCCAGGAACCCACACCACAGGTTACAGCACCTGCAGGTAGAGCTAGAGTAATGCACAGCAACTGCACACGTGTTCCCTTTTCTCTGCCCATACCAACACTGCTCCAGAGACGTCCTACACACCACAGAACACAGTGATTCATTCTTTTACCTGCAACTGTTGGCAGGCTGATTGCAAAGCTGCTGAACACAGCCACAGAGGTCTTAACAGTAACACTACCGGGATTTCCAACTTTGAGCTATTTTTGGTGTTATTCTAATGCAATGTTATTCTAATTCCAAAATGTTCCCTAACACTTTTATGCTTCTCAATGCTGCATTAACAAGCGTTCTTAAGCTTCCAACGGTTTCCAGGATATCATTCTTACCTATGAAGTTTATCCTCCAGCATCTCCATGTACTTTTCAGCGTTTTCTTTTACACTGGTCACTGCAAGATAAAAGTCAAAGTTAGGTAATGGTATAACTGTACAGCTGGGGGCAGGGGGGGAGGGGAGGGACAATACTTGCTATATGGATCAGGTACCCTATGAATTTAGCAAACTCATCTTCCCCTTATCTTCCCTATGACACAGTGCATCCAAGCACTAGACATACCAAGCACTTCATGTATTTCTCACTTTCCCCTTTTAACTTTTATATATATATTTTCTTCACAAAATGGAACATCACTTTCTAAAGCCTAAACTGAAAACCAGAACAGGTTCTGTACCACAATATCCTGAGCCAGTAGGATTCATTCTGGAAGGTTATGTTGTACATAGAATCAGAGAATTCTTTAGGTTGGAAAAGACCTGTAAGATCATTGAGTCCATCTGCTAACCTTGCACTGCCAAGTCCACCACTAAACCATGTCCCTAAGTATCATCCATTCGTTTATGCATTCACAGCACTCCATTAAAGGAGTGCTGGTGGATGTTATGGAAAATGTTATATAGGGATTTTTGTAATGACACGAGAGTTTTGTAATGACACAAGCTAAGTTTTCTTAGCTTGTAAGAGTTTTATAGCAATTACAGGGCTTAGTAGAAGTTCCCAGTTTCCTTATCATGCTGTTATTCCTATGCTTCCTGTGGAACTGCACAGAGCCTGCAAGACTGCAAGTCTTCCTCTAATGACACACTACAGTTTTATATAGACTACCAGCACTTTTTCCAAACTTCCTTTCTGTCATTCCCCAATGCAGTGACCTGAGGTCCAGCACAGGCTTTGATGGCGCAGAGAGCACAAAGGTGTCTTGCTGCCGTACTTCCCCTTCTCTTGCCATTATCGTAATATCCTTTAACACGAGCTGTTACAGCTCAGGGACTTATTCTTTTGGATAATGAAGTCAGCAGATATTATTAATTTTTGGAGAGGGATGAGAAGAGGTGGAGAATCTGTTTCACACTCACTTTGTTTCTAACCGATATAGTGATTTCTTATGTTACATGAAAGATAAACCTTGCTTTCAATTTCTCCTGCTGTGCTTGTCACTTTTTAATTGGCCGTGATCTGATAGAGTAATTCGCACTTTCATAGTTCAGTCCTGCCCCTACACGCAATATTGCAATGCCCTTGAATCACACAGCTTAATATATCAGCATTATTCAATGACAAAAAGTAATGGACAAGAATACACCACTAGTCAAAAGTAGGTCAGTCAAAAGCTAACACTCATTTGGAAATCACCTCACATCTCTAAACCCTACTCTCTCCTGTCAAATGTTTTAACTACATTAAAAGAAATACAAACTTTGCTGCTGAAGGAAAAAGCTACCCAGACTAGCTTTGTCTCCTTGCCGCCTTCTGCATGTAATTGGAAGAGCTGTGACCTGAAGATTTTGCTGGAAGGAAAATACTGCTTAAAAATCCAATGAAGGTTACTTATTTCCCTCGTAACAAACTGCACGCAGCACAGCAACAAATACACAAATACTTTCAGCCTTTTAGATCATCCATTTGAAACAGAAGACAAGCAACAAATTAGCAGATTTTTTTGTTCTAATTTAATGAATCTATTCACCATCACTTCAAAGCAAAAAAATGCAAACAAGAAGCCGTGCATGCCTTCAATCGAGCTAAGAAAGTACTAGATGACAGAGAAAAAAAATAATAATAATTTATGAGATTGTTCTGCATAAACATGCCAAATGGTTTATTTTTACTTTTAAGTGAATGGGATTGCTTTTTTCATCAGTTCTCTGGGGATTTACACGCTTAGCTCACACTGGCCTTAAGGGGAGTTATTAAAATAAAAAAGTATAAACACTCATGGGAGATCAGACACCAGGGTTTTGCTAAGATTAAAAATAGACTTTTCTTGTGAAGCCTTAATTGAAGAAAAGTGATTCAGCATTTCTTTCTCTTATGGTCTTGCATATTTTTCTTCCTGAGTACAGCAGCAAAGTCTAGTCTTGGAATCAGTCCTGGCCAGAGAGAGCTGAGGGGCAGCAGTGAGCTCCTGCAGTGGGCTTATAGTAGCCACAGAGCATAAGGCTGCCATTATAGAATGTGCATAAATCTCTTCCAATAATTAACCTACACAGTTGTTTTTTTTTTTAAATAATGTCACATGCTGTTTCTCATCAGAAAGCAGCCCCACTGGGGTAATGCTGTATCTCTACCTTACAAGTATTATTTGTGCCTGCAGGTGAAGGTGTATCAAACATTTTTATCTTCGGTCTTGGTCCTCACAAATTGACCTTACAAAGACCTATGGACCACAACATATGCTTTGCGTTCTGTGATCAGCATTTTCAAAATCTTTCTAAAACTGAATATTCGACTAGAGACACTTTGAACCCTGTGTCTGTACGGAAGCTCTGGATGTGGATGCTTAGCAACTCAGAAGAATAAAAATTGCATTGGGTCCCTCAAAAAATTGGCAGACAATATCACAGCAGCTTTTAAGTGCTAGTCTACGGATCTATAGTCCTCTACCAGACTAGTGATCCATATCTTGAGTCCTGGAGATACAAAGTCCAAAGTTAATTTTTTGCCTTTCGTTCTAAAAGGCATTATTTCTTCTCAGTCTTACCCCCACACACCCAACCCTTGTTTTTCTTTATTTGTTTTCTTTTTTTCTAGGGGGGGGAGGTGAATAGTGACACACATTTTGACACAAAATTAAAGGCTGGAGCATCTGCAATGGCTGCTAGCAGATCTGGGCCCAGCATGAAAAGAACTTCCAGACATTGTCAGCCTGCATGACAAACCTGAAGCCTATACAATTAGCCTCTCCAATCCACAAGCATCACACTCCTTCTCAAATACTTTCTTAGATAAAGCAAAACTCCCAGTTGTTTCAATGAAATTTTTAGCCGACGAAGATCTAGGATGAGATTTGGCTACTAAGAATGACACAAAAATAGAAGTAACTGCTTGGACACACATTGATCCACCTGCAGTAAACTCTGAGGGCAGCACTGGGTGTGAAGAAGGTTAACAGACTGCTTATCCTATCACTACTTTATTTTTTAAATGTAAAAATTATTATTAATTCTAAGAGAAAGGCAAAAGCAAAACATGATTAATTAAAAATATCTGACGTTTTCTGTCATAGAAGATGTGCTGCATTAATTGTGTGAAGCTGTGGAAGTGCTTCAATATATTGTAAGGTTAACTTGAAAAGCCAGTCAAACTTCAGCAATGACATCTCAGCTGCTCAACTACATGTCAAGATGATTTATCAAGCCCCAGTAACAAACTTGGGATTACAGAATAGTAAGGAATTTTGCATCTTGCAGACAAACAGTGGAAAAACCCAAAGAACAAGCTCTGCATAAAGAACAACTGCCTCTCTCCACTGAATTATTCCCAGGGAACTGAAGTAAAAAAAACTTAAAAGGCCAGGATTAAAGAGAGAAAAATAGGTGTCTTGGTGAAGATGTGCAAATACTCCAAAAACGCTAACATTCTACATCAAGTCAATTAACCAAATCCTATTCTGGTTCACTGACTGTCTTCCACTAATGAAGGAAATACTGAGATAGATAGTTACTACCTGTCTCTTCCAACAATTGTGCTTTGTTCTAAGGAATGTGCTAATCCTATAAACATCACTGCAGAATAGCACAAAATCAACCCAGGGAAATTACTGCCACCAGAGATGAAGTGGCCAAAATTTAGGGGAAATCTAAATGGATTCGGTATTCTGTGAATAGGAAGACTGTGTAAAGGTGAACTGGAAAAACAAAAACTGGTACAGAACATCTATGACATTAAAGCCACGCATTTAAAGACATAACCCAATCTTACTTGATGGAGTTGAAGATATGATCTGCCTAATTGGAGTGATGCTGTAATTCAACCACAAGATTTTTTCCTGCTGAAAACAGCTGGCCTGGAGAATAGGATACTGCCCTGCACACACATGCAAAGTTGTGCTTTGCAGTGACATGCCACCAGTGAGTAGTTCAAGCACAGCAGTTCTGCTGGGTCTGAGTTGCGTGAATGCAGCAAGGCCACATTACATGGGGTTCCCAAACAGCCTCAGTCCCTCTGGATGGAAGAGTCTGCAGCAACTGCTGGGTGATTTGATAACGCTGTTCTTAACACAATCTCATCCCACAAGAGGACAGGAAGCTTTCAGGGATCTATTGTCATATGTCACTCCACTGTTTTCACAGCTCCCAGAGGGATGCAGTACATTGCATCTTGTCTCTATGAAGATTTCTGCCATCAGTTGCCTCTCCAGCACTGGATGGTCAACTGCCCTGATACCACAGGGCAACTATTCTGATACATAGAAACAAAAAATTAAAGGTTCTAGCTTGAACATCACTGTCTTAAAATACTTTGCTCACTCTTACATTTAAAATCTTGTAGTATGCTACCACTTCATACCCTCTATCTTTGTAAAAATATGAGAAGTAATAAAAATACATGAAGAGCAATAAAGAAATACAAAATTGGCATAACAAAGGACAGCATAGCATTTTCCCACTTACACTGCACTTAACCAGGAAAAGAGGAAAAGTACAGAGTGAACAATTCATCTTCCTCAGGAAGTCCCCTTTGGGGCTGTTGATATAGAAGGTCTACCGCTAACCTTCTCTTAAAACACATGGGTACATCCTGAGCAGGAGGAAGAGCACACAGTCTAACCTCTAGATATGCTGGGAGTGGGTGGACACTACAATACCCGTGACAACAAGCTCTCTCACTTTCGAAGAGCCCAGAAAGGCCAAGTACCAGCTCATTTTGAGAGTTGTCAGTGTTTTACACATAACAGAAGCAGGCAATGAACACGCTCCATCTGCTTGCCTGTCTGCCTACAAGGCTCTCAGCATATTTACAGCTGGTTTACTTTGTAGCTCTTGGTGCAACAACAAATTTGAGCTTGCAACTAGTGAAGTAACACCTTGCTTTTGATGTAAAAAAGTACAGCTAAACATATATTGTTGCAATACAGGGTCTGGCGACCGGAAGATCTCGCGATGTATGGACAGATAGCCCCCCCCTCCCTGTAGCCAATAGGATTTAGCACTTAGTTCAGGATGTAAGCAGACGGAAGTGATGTTGTCAACCCAGACTATATAATGCCGTGTTATCTATCAATAAACACCATTTGCCGTCCACCACATTGGTGTCTGCGAGCTGATGGACCGAGCGGCCAGGGGTTGGCCAACGTGCCGTTCCTGAACCAGGTCGCCACGCCTCCTGCAGGCGACAATATATAGTATACAGAAATTACTGATTTTACCAGAAAACACATCTTGCCCTCAAGTTAGATGTCAGGGCAGATACAACATATAGAAAAATCTCAGCACGAACAGAAGTTTCACAAAGAAATAGAAACCAGAAAACTAGGCCTTATAAAGAGAAATATCAGGAGGTGCCAGCAACTCTGCCTATAACAACCTACAATTGTGTCTCTCTGGGCATGGCACAAAAGGTTTGCAAGGCAGAAGAGGAGTTGGGGGGGGAGCCACCCTGCCTAAAAAGGCACTTTTGAAAAACAGACATTCCCAGAATTTACCTCCTGAACTTTCTTCATTATATGTAGTACTTCTTATCTAATGATAAGAAGTGACCCTTCAAGTTCTGTGATTATTAAATCATCTAAATTGAAGGGATTTACCATACCTTTACAGGTTTTTCTAAGGTTCTTTCAAATTTCTGTAAAATCAGGTGAACAAGACACAGAGCAGTGCCTCACATGCTACATGTTGGAGGCAGTGGGGACGGGAGGGGGGACAGACGGGACAGATGGGCAAGAATCACAGAATCTTAGTGGTTGGAAGGGACCTTTGAGATCATCGAGTCCAACCACATGAAAAAAAAAACACAAACAAAAAACAAACAGACATCCTACTTGCTTATAATACATACCATGAAAATACAGGGACAGAAAACACAAGCCAGAGAGTTATTTTAAGGCAGACAAACCATGGGTATCCTAGGAAAGCAGCAGGGTAACAGTGACACCACAGAACACAAGGACATGCTGTATCCTGAAACAAAAGCCTCAATCAGCCANCAGTACTCGAGGTGAGGCCTCACCAGTGCTGAGTACAGAGGCACGATGACTTCCCTCCTCCTGCTGGCCACACTGTTCCTGATACAAGCCAGGATGCTGTTGGCCTTCTTGGCCACCTGGGCACACTGCTGGCTCATGTTTAGCCGGCTGTCCACTAACACTCCCAGGTCCTTTTCTGCCAGGCAGCTTTCCAGCCACTCTGCCCCAAGCCTGCAGCGCTGCCCGGGGTTGTTGTGACCAAAATGCAGGACCCGGCACTTGGCCTTATTAAACCTCATCCCATTGGCCTTGGCCCATTGATCCAACCTGTCCAGATCCCTCTGTAAAGCCTTCCGACCCTCAAGCAGATCAACGCTCCCACCTAGTTTGGTGTCATCTGCAAACTTACTGAGGGTGCATTCAATCCCCCTGTAAGAGGAGGTAATTTATTTTCTAAGCATTTTCAGTAAATAACCTACCTTTAAAAAAAAACTCCACTGAAATTTTATGAATTGTTTTATTATGAAGCATCAAACAAGTATATTGCTTCTAAATTAAAGTGCCTGTAGGTGAAATGGTGGCCTAGCTGCAACCAGAGCACTGGACTTACATAACAACAGACCTGCTTTGATGCATTAAGAGGTTATACAAAGTGTAGGGAAGGATTCTAAAGTGATTAATGCAAGACTATCCATCTGTCCAACCATGGGTCTGGGTAGCCTCCAGGACTTCCATCTTAACCATCTCTCCCACATGCACAATCCTCTGCGGTCATCACTGGCCAGCCACAGAGGGTGGTTACTGTGTTATCCAAACACAGGTTTGGTTACTTTTGCACAGACAACTCAAGAGCTAGAAATGTTGTTCTTCGGGAGCACCAAAAACTGCTTTTAATGGGCTCCAGATCTGGAGAAAGCCATTCCTGCGTCTTCATGTGCTTGGTACTGAATGGCAATGTTCACGCTGGTGGGAAACTCCAAACCCAAAACATCTCTCTGGTTTGCACTGCAGACAAAGAATATAGCTACCCCCAGAAAGGTTTGCTCTATTGCAGACAGGTTTTACTTTATTTAAAATGAGTTGAGACATCAAACTATGTGCTTTTTTTAGTTCCAGCATGACAGGAGCAATGCTAGAGACCCGACTGAACTATTCTATTTCTGGCGGCACTGAGAACATCCTCGGGGCAGGAAGCTCCTGATATCTCCTGCAGGCAAGGTGAGGCTTGAGTTTCCTCTCCCATCCCATCACACAGATAGGGCCCTCTTAGCAGGTTTGCTAGCTTCCCTGCAGCTACCCAAGTTACTGCGTACCTAGGATATTATACAAACATGTATCAATGCACCTTAGCATTCTTTCCAACATATGTGAATAAATCTTCCTTCCATTTTCCATTCCTGTTTCTCTTACTGAGCAACTGGGGAGAAAAGAAAGGGAGGGCAGGGGAAAGAGAGAAACCTGCTGACATTTTCTTCACATTTTCTCTTACCTGTTTTCTCTCTGTATGTTTGCAACCTATTTCTTCTGTTCTCTGCTGACCATCTATTTCAGGACACACACACACATACACCCCACCCCCCAAAAAAGAAAAAAAAGTCTTTTTTCTCATTTTACTTCATAAAGCAAAGTCTAAACATCAAGGAGAGCCATGTGTCCAGCTTGCCCTCTGTCTATTGTCAGCAGTCACATGAGATCATCTGGAAACCATTACACCAGCTAACAATGCAACCAGACTCAACATCTGCATAGGCACCAGAAGAGTTCAAATTTGTGACTGAAATCGCCACAAGATTTTTCCTGAAAGTAAGATTTATTTTAACGCTGTTAGATAAAACAAAAAGTCCCAGAATTAGCCATTTATAAAGCTATCCAAGAGAAACAACAGAGAACAATTAGGCTTTATGCCGGAGCTAAGCTCTATGACAGTAACTGACAGCAGCTAATGCCTATATTATGAACAGAAGGAACAGTTCAAACTCTTTTTATCTGAGGAGACAAACAATAAGACAATTTTTGGCTTAACAGGATGCCTTATGGCTAATATGGATGATGCATAGACCATCAGATATACATCACAGCCATTCAACAACATCAAGGCTTCTAAAATTCACAGTAGCTGTTTCAAGTTCTCCCACAGTGGCTGTTTTGCTGAACTTTCAAGCATTCATTATTATACTTAATGTTTTAATCCCTGAATTGCAACCAAAAATGATTTTAAATTAGTAACCTCTTTCAGCTTTTTAATTTAAGGTCACATAGGCAAGACAGTCAAACATTTCTTTGAATCACTGTAATGCCTCCAGAAGTTTTTTTTTCCAAAAGTAATGTGCAAAATTTCATGCTAGTCAATAATGCTAATTCTCTTTCTCCAGCTCGACATGTTGCCTAGTCAAGATATACAAACTAGCAAGAACCCAGGCACCTACAGAGAGAGCCCTCAGCCAGAGGGTAAAATACATTCTGTACTTCAAGAAATAGAATTACTTAATGCAGAAGGTGTTTGTGCTCAACACTTCTTTATGGAACAAAACTACAATACTACAGCATAGCTAAAATACATTAAATAGGAATTTGCTCCCAAATGCTCCAATAGAATCTGGCTACTAAGAGATGAAAGGGAAAGCTTTGAAAAGCAATAAAAANTAATTTGTATTACTTCTAACCTTCACTATATGCTTTTGAGCTCTGCTTTGCTTTCTTTAAAATAAAGTGGTGACTTCCTGTACCAACGCTTACAAACGATAACCGCAAATAGCACTAACTTGCGTTTTTGCACTGCTGGTCTCTCCAAGGATCTAGAACAGGTCTTCAGACTACAGAGAAGCAGCAGTTTCTTTTTCAAAAAAAAAAAAAAAAAAAAAAA